>OU015490.1:172361974-172401974 GCA_907164885.2 Dolomedes plantarius | reverse complement strand
TTTGTATTATGGAGAGTAGAACTCATTTAAACGAAATTGTATTTATTCAATTGAATTTGGTTGTCGGAATAATGTTGAGAGGATCTAGAGTTAATGAGTTTGTTTGTTGTAATGTCAGGGAAATTCTTAAATAAATTGTTATGTTAGTTTGTAAAGTGGTGTCATGTCGGTCCTTGCCTTTTTAATAAATTTTCTGATTTTCAGCTTTAGGTTTTATTTTTTTTTTTCAGCAGAATTGAAGCTTTTTCTTTTAGGTGAAATAATTTTATTTTCTAGGTGCTCTCCAAGGTTAAGTAATTTTATTAGATTTAATTTCATTTTTCTTTTGGCTCATTATTCACCACAGTGAAGCATTCAGTTCGAACCAGTGTTAATTATAATTATTAATTGTTTATGGGTTATTGCATTTAAAAATAACACAACGCAACTTACCATCTATCTTAAAATGTACTAACCACTAACGGCCAAATGGCAACTCTTGAAGTAAATTGATTTTAAAGTTTGTAAAGACCTATCATAACATTAATTAATAAGTAATTTAAATATTAAGGTTTTAAATAAACCCCAATACAAAACTTCAACGCCACAAATGGCGCCTGTGACCTACCCACGCTGTGCCATTTTTTTTTTCTTCAAATGGTACCAGTTGTGAAGACTGTTTGCAAATGAGCCATTTTTTTTTTCCCATTATCCTTTCTTTCGGTGAGACGGCATGACATTAAATTTTGGTATAGTAGAGGCTTAATCTTATTTTGGCACAGATTTTTTGGTTCATATGATTTTTATGTGGTTATGGTTATTATTAATTTTGATATTTTAAACGATGTAGATTTTAATTAGAAATTTTTCTTACATTCCTATATTTTGTGCAATTATTTTGAATATTGATTTTTTTTTCATTTTGAATTATTGAACGATATAAATGTTTTTTTGGTGTTTTACTTAAGAGTATTGTTCTGTTAGTGCATTTAAGGATACATTTCGATTTGGAGGTTATTTTTACATTCCTATATATTTTGCGTTTATATTGAATATTGAATATTTTTAACATCTTTAAACATTGATAGATATTTTTATTAAATATTTTTATTGGTATTTTGTTGTTTTAACGGTTTTTATTGCTATGCTAGTGGTTTTAAGTATAATATTTGATTTGAGGTGCTAAATTGTGTATGTTTTACAATGTCTCCCATAGTATATTTGCATACTAAGTATTGATAAATTTTTAATTGCAATTCTACATGTCAGATAATTTTTGTTTGGTTATTTTGGGCTTCATATCACGAGTTTTTTTTGTCTTGCCAGGTGCTAAGTTTTTTCTGCTTTCCTCTTGCCATTTAGAGCTGGTCTCATGGTAAAACGGGAAGTAGTTTTAGTTGGGTTCTTGGACAGATTGAAAATTACATTAAATTTTTTTCATATAATAGTTAATGATATTGTTTTTCACACGAAATTAGTTACAATTGGGTTTAAGATTCAAACTTCAATGTCACAGGCTGGGAAATTTGAATGCTGCGGTCATTTCAGTACCTAATAAATTCAGTTTCTCATGTCGGGTATATGTTTGGATTTAATACCAGTTGGGTTTGTTTACAAATTTAATTAAAATGGGGGTTAATATTCAACTTCAATGTCACAGGCTGGGAAATTTTGAATGTTGTGGTCTTTCAGTACCTAATAAGTTCAGTTTCTCATGTCAGGGATTTGTTGGATTCAATACCAGTTTAGTTTTTGCAGAGCTTTAGCTTAATTTAATATTGTTTAATTTCTTTTGTAAGGCATACTAAGGTGTCCGATAATTTTGTTTATGTGTAGGGTTAATGTTAAATTTTTTTGGTGCTCTTGTCTATAAGGTTTCATGTGCATATTCTGTTTTGAACGGATCAGCATGACCTTTGGGGATCGACTGTGTTTCGATTCGACCGGTTTTTGTTTATTTAAGTAGGGCATACAGTTTTTGAATAAGTTTGGTTATGTTATTTTAGTAGGTATGTTTGCGTTGGTCTGTTCAGTTCGGTTTATGCAATTAAACGTTAGACAGGGCTTCTTGTGTTAAGCATTATTTTACTAAGCATATTAGAATTTCATTGCCGCGAGGGACGAAGAGTCTCTCTTCGCAGGCTGGAATTACTTTTGGTTTGGTAGGAGTAAATGGTGGAGTAGTTAAATATTGGTTTCAAAATTTTATCATTTACTTAGTTTTGTAATGTGTACTAAGGTGTACAGGAGGTTAATGAACGTTAGACATGGCCTCAGATTTTAATCATTAATTTTTACTAAGCTTATTAGAATTTCATTGCCGCGAGGGACGAAGAGTCCATCTTCGCAGGCTGGAATTGAATTTGGATTAGTAGGAGTAAATAGTGGTGTAGTTAACGATAGGTCTCAAATTTCTATCAATTACCTAGTTTTGTAATGTGTACTAAGGTGTCCAGGAGGTTAATGAACGTTAGACATAGCTTCAGATTTTAATCATTAATTTTTACTAAGCTTATTAGAATTTCATTGCCGCGAGGGACGAAGAGTCTATCTTTGCAGGCTGGAATTAAAATTGGTTTGGTAGGAGTAAATAGTGTAGTTAACGATAGGTCTCAAATTTCTATCAATTACCTAGTTTTGTAATGTATACTAGGGTGTACGGGAGGTTAAAATTTTTTTTGTTATATGTACGGCTAAAGTTGTAAATTTTGTACACCTGTCTCACATGTTTCATATACATATTTTTGAGGTTGAACAGCAAACATGTTAATTTTGATTGAACAGTGATAATGAATTTAGTAAGAGAGAATTTTGTATTGAGTTTTGTTCGAAGAGGTTTTGTTTATTTGTGTTAAGCATACGTTTTTTTTAAAAATTTGTTTCGGATTGTATGCTATGGTCGCACTGTCAATTTCAAATTAAGGAAATAAACTGTGGACAGGGTGTGATGTTTTTGCAATGATTGTTTTAACCGAGGATGATTATTTTACTATGCAGTTTTTTGTGTATATGATTTAATTGTAAGTTGAGCATACAGTTGTGGTAATGAATTGTTTTAGATATATGTTAGGTGTTCAATGTTTCATTTTTGCTTGTTTTATATACAATTGTGGTAATGAAATAATCTTTCGGGTATTATGCTAGATATTCCATGGTTTATATTTTTGTTTATAAGTATCTCTCATGTATATGTGTGTTGTTATGTGACCCGGGTCGAATGGGAACAATATATCACATTGTGTAATGTAATTTTATACTTTAGTCAATTCTTTTAATTCGTGAAATTTTTCCACGGTGATCTGTGTTTTTTTTATTAAAAAAAAAATTTGTGCCAAATTTTTTTTTCTCGCGGAAAAGGAGGTATTTGTTGTGATGATAATTAATAGTTTTGGAAGTGATTAAAGTTAATATTAATATCGAGTATTCAGATAAATAAATTAGTAAAGTAAATTAGTAAAGTAAGTAAATTTTAGTAACGATTGTGCTTTGTTTTAATAAATTTATTAAGCCTCTGCTAAATATATGTAAGGGTTATACTTGTGGTGATCAGATATTAATTGATTTTATTAATGTCATCGCATTTAGAGAAGTGTGCGCAAGTTTCTCTAAATGTTTTGACATTGAGAAGAATTAAGTTTGAAATAGATCATCACAGGTTATACCTTATTGTTAATATTGATAAATTAATAAGCCTTATTTTGAAATAATTGTGAGGTGTCTGGTACGCTGGTATATTGTTTTTTATTAGTTTTTTTGGTGGCTGTATGTATTCAACATAGTTAATTATTAATTTTAGAGTGTTTTATTTTTGTTTTTTCAATTAATAGTAAATTTTGTATTATGAACCCAAACCCTTGTGTAAGCTGGGCTGGTAGGCAATGTAACGAGATCTCCTCCATTTTCACAGTATTTTCACAGCACATACCCAGGACTACACCGGATAAAGGGATTAACAGAAGTATCCATTTCAAGAAACAACCCCTTTTTTGCAGCTGGCCAAGAGATAAGCGAAACCACCGTTTTGATGAGGGGTAGGCGCATGGATACGCCTGAGATCGCCAAACGCCGAGTTAGTTCCAGAGTTTAAAATAGAAGAAAATAAATCCTGAATTGATGCAAAATCAAAGTTGAAAATAAAATACTATACTACCTATCAAATTATAATTCAAGCCCCTCAAATTCTGTTGGTCCGAATTTCCCTGTTAAAATCAAGGAGCGAGGACGCACTCATTTTCACCCACGAGTAGCCATACAAAGGGGTGAGAAGGTCGTCCAATGGAGATTTGGAGACAGAGAGGGGGAGGCGAGCAAGAGGCTGGGAGTGGACCCGCAACCCACGATGGAGAGAGATGTCTGGATTTTTGGCGGCCCGCACGATATAGAAATGGCGCTAGCCTGGGGTTCCACTCATAATTTTATAAAATAATAGTTTTTTTTTGTGCTGCAGCATTTTAATTGGTAATATGATTTTAATTTCCTTTTTTTGTTTACTGAATTTTTCTATAGTTTTCTTCTTTTGTTTTTTCCCATCACTTTTTCATTTAGAAGTTTTTTTTTTGATTCGCCAGCCACTTCACTTATTTGCATTGTTTTATTGATAATTATTTGTATTATGGAGAGTAGAACTCATTTAAACGAAATTGTATTTATTCAATTGAATTTGGTTGTCGGAATAATGTTGAGAGGATCTAGAGTTAATGAGTTTGTTTGTTGTAATGTCAGGGAAATTCTTAAATAAATTGTTATGTTAGTTTGTAAAGTGGTGTCATGTCGGTCCTTGCCTTTTTAGTAAATTTTCTGATTTTCAGCTTTAGGTTTTATTTTTTTTTTTCAGCAGAATTGAAGCTTTTTCTTTTAGGTGAAATAATTTTATTTTCTAGGTGCTCTCCAAGGTTAAGTAATTTTATTAGATTTAATTTCATTTTTCTTTTGGCTCATTATTCACCACAGTGAAGCATTCAGTTCGAACCAGTGTTAATTATAATTATTAATTGTTTATGGGTTATTGCATTTAAAAATAACACAACGCAACTTACCATCTATCTTAAAATGTACTAACCACTAACGGCCAAATGGCAACTCTTGAAGTAAATTGATTTTAAAGTTTGTAAAGACCTATCATAACATTAATTAATAAGTAATTTAAATATTAAGGTTTTAAATAAACCCCAATACAAAACTTCAACGCCACATATTCACTAATTTAATTTTAATATACGTAATAATATGTCACTAAATTTACTGTATTTACGGATACAATTAAGTACTCCAACTGATACAAAATTTAATATTTTTCAGTATATATATTACATTTAATGTAAGTTAAAGAATGCAGTTTTTTATTAATTTTTCTGCATTTATAAATGTAATTAATACTCCAACTGATACGAAATAATACTTTTAATTTATTTTACTGTTTTCAATGAAAATTTAACAATGTAATTCTTTCATTTATTTTACTCCATTTATAAATGTAATTAAGTACTCCAACTGGTACGAAATTTAACACTTTTTATTTATTTTACTTCATTAATAAAAGTAATTTTTATTGCATGTAATGTAAATTTAAGAGAGTATATTTTTATTTTTACACGGCAATAAAAAATGTAATTTAATTCTCCTACTGATTCGAAACTGAATAGCTTTCATTACTTTTACTGCAATGCTGAATGTAATTTTTACTTCGTTTAGGGAAAGTTTAACAATTTATCAATATTTCCCAAATTTAATTTAATAAATAAAAATAAATTATAATAATATAAATTATTATTATAATTTATATTTAATTTAATATTTATATTCAGTAATTTAATTTTAATTCATGTAATAATATTTCACTAATTTTACTGCATTTACAAATATAATTAAATACTCCAACGAATAGGAAATTTAATACTTTTCAGTGTATTTATTACATTTAATGTAAGTTTAACAATGCAATTTTTCATTAATTTTAATGCATTTATAAATGTAATTAATACTCCAACTGATACGAAATACTTTTAATTTATGTTACTGTTTTTAATGGAAGCTAGGTAAACACTTATATATATATATATGTGGGTGTGTGTGTGTGTTTCTGAAGAATAATTAAGAGAAAGAATAATAGTTAAATAATTTAAGGGGGACTTAAAAGTAAATCTAGTTTCTAGCGTTAAATGTCACTGTTTTTGTATTTCGAGACGCGCTACGGAAAGAGGAATCCCCGTTTAGAAAAATGGACTTAATTACCGAGGTGTTGGAGGAAAAACCGAAGGGGGAAAATCTATCAATAGTATCGCGCTTAGCCACGCCCAGGGCCCATTTTCGGTGTAAGCGTCATGAATGAGTCACACGTGAAATAAGACAAAGGTTAGGTTAGTTTTTAGAACAGTATGTTCATTCAATGACAGTGGATATGCGTTAGGGAGGCTCCGCGTTATTGAAAATGGCGAGCTCTAAGATCTGCGAACGTTGGAGTGATGGTTTTCACGAAGTTGAAGAAAATAAATGTCAATTATTTGGATAATAATGTGTTGTCATAATTTGTGTAGCCTGCCTTACTTCGGTGCCACGAACTGTAAACTCAGAAGATTGCAAATACTAAATTAGTGAAAGGGCGTAATACGACGCTCGTCAAGTATATATATATATATATATATATATATATATATATATATATATATATATATATATATATATATATATATATATATATATATATATACATATATTTATATAAATATACATATACATATATTTATATACATAATATATTTCAGTGATTTAATATGAAATATAATAATTTTAAAATTATGCTCTTTTTTAACTTTAATTTTTGTTAATTTTATCAAAAGGAAATGCAAATACATATTAATATTTATATATGAAATTTTAGTCCCACGAGAATAAGGCAAAAAATAAGTGTAGGTAGTGACGAAGACTATTTTTTATTCTTATTATACCAACTTAGTATAAGCTGAAAATCTACAGTTCCCTGATTTTTTAAATAGTTTTTCAAAATTTACTTATTTAGTTTTTATTTTCTTTTGTTAACTGTTTGCTAATTTTGTTTTGTTTTTTAAAATTGCTATTACCCAAAATTTTTCTTTTGGGGTCACGTAATTTTTTATTTAAAGAAAAATGGGTCGCAGTCAAAAAAGTTTGCACACCACTGCACTACCGTGCTAACTGCTGTGGGAAAGAATAGATTTGCATAATACTCGGCTTTAACCTTCCTACCCTGTTGAGAAAAAGTTACGTTTTGCCTGTAAGTGTCGATTCGACCCAGTTTGGTTTATATTTATTCTAGGTCATAACAAATATTTTTATATAGCTTTATTTTATATATTTTGTGTTTATTGATAGAAACAACACATTTTATATCTTTTATAATCCCCCCACCTTCATTTTTGCCGCCCCCCTCCCCCCGTCCGTTTCAACCTCTTGTTTGTATGAGCGTTGTTAAGGGTTTAAAAACTTGGGAAATAATAGAAATTTTACAAATATATTATGTTTCACTTACATTTTTCTTGATACATTTTTTAAGACAAACAAGATTTACAGTACATATTTACATGCTCTTGGCAAAGACTGAATCATGAAGCACACCTCGTTTGCGTTTTTCGATCTCTCTTTGGACCGCATTCTTTGCATCTTCATCGTTTCAGTGTACTGCTATTTTCTGGTTTTTCACCTGCTGCAATTGCCAATTTCTGCTTTATGATAACTGGAATATTTTTTTTCATCCTAACATTTCGGTAAGGTTCGGTCAGCTGATTACCAAGTTCCTTAAGAAAAAGGCGCCTTTTATATAACTTGTTTTAATTGTAAGAAGGATTTACAGGCATAAAAACAACAAATGCATTTATTGCAGCAAGGTCAATTATATTGTAGAATAAACACACAGGCCATCTCCTAGTTCCCCTTTTGTATGTATACGTGGCAGCTAGTTTATCAGTAGTATCTATTCCACCTTTAGTTTCATTATAACATAAAATTATTTCTGGTTTCTTTTCTTTCTCGTGTGAAACTTTGGCCTCATGGTGCATAGTTGAAAGGAGGATTGCCGATTTATTTCTTTTTCGGCCCATATGAAACAAGAGTCATATCCGGTTGATAACAAAATAATGAGGAAAATGTTTCTCTATCACGTGATGATTGAAATTCAGACGGAATAAATGGCTTGATTTTTCTGAGGGTTCCAACGATAGTTAATTTTTTCTTCAATAATTCTTTAGCAAGGATATATTCTGTAAAATAAGCATGCAAATGACTCCAAGTGTAACATTACGTCACACTGAAAAATAGTAATTTATACGAATGCCAGCATGTGGGATAAAATATAACAATTATCACACAATATTGGTGAAACGTGCAAAGCTCAACTTTTCTCGCGGGCACGTTTCCTGGACGTTACATGCCCACCGCTAACTTAAAAATTTGCCTGCCAACAGGCAAAATTTCAACCATCCAACACTGTCAACCGGCTCTGATGACGGAATTGACACACGTTCCCCCCCCCCCCCTGCCTACCCGTTCATGGCTAGGTGCTAGGGAAAAAAAGTAAACATGCTTATCGCTCCTAAAGATGAATGATTCACGATAGCGTAGCATAGAATATACAAAATGAACTTTACTATAATCCTCTGTCGACTCTAAACTAAAAAGTTAAATCTTATCAGGACGCATATAAATAATATATATTGAAATACATTAACATTACATTTAACCTAAAAAAAAATTCAAAACACAGAAAACTTACACAAATTTACTTATGCTATAAAATAGCTGAATTATATTTACACATACCTAACTTTACAAGATAAAAAAAAAACTGCTACATAATTCCTCACCCGCGAGCCTTGACATGGCATCGGCGGCCTTGTGCAGTGCGCCTGGCCTGTGAGATATGGTGTAGTCCCACCGTTGCAATGCTAGCGCCCACCTGTTGAGTTTCGAACTCTTCGGCGATGTTTCGTTTAAATATTTTAGCGGGTTGTGATCCGTAATAATTTCTATCTTCCCCCCCCCAAAAATCCATTTCTCGAACTTTGAGAGGGCGAATAAAACACCCCAGGCCTCCTTTTCTATTGTTGCCCAGTTCTTCTGTGCGCCCGTTAATTTTTGAGATACAAAAGCTATGGGTTTGAAATTTTCCTTTTCATCCCGTTGGGTTAAACAGCCTCCCACTCCAATTTGGCTTGCATCGGCGTGCACTTGGAACGGTAGAGACAAATCCGGAGTAGACAATTTTGTAACTGAGCATAATGAATTTTTTAGCTCACAAAACGCGTTTTCCTCGTCCTGCCCCCATATGACTTTGTTAGGCGCATTCTTTTTTGTGAGCTCCGTCAGAGGTGCTGAAATCGTGGCATAATTTTGGATGTATGATCGATAAAACCCCATCAATCCTAGGACCGATCTTACCTCCTTTTTAGCTTTTGGTCGCTGTATTTTCCGAATGGCGTTAATCTTTTCTTCCCCCGGTGCATGATTTCACTCTCCTATTTTATGACCCAAATAATTAATTTGTCGCGCCGCAAAAGTACACTTTTCTAGATTGATTGAAAACCCGTTCTTGTCCAATACTCTAAAAATGTCTTCTAAATGGCTCATATGCTCTTCAAAACTTAAGGAGAAAATAATTATATCGTCGATATACGCCTGTGCGCACCGCACCCACTGAAATTATGCAAAACCCGGTTCATTTCCCTCTGGAATGTTCCCGAGGCTCCGGCCAATCCAAATGGCATCACCTTCCACTGAAATGTGCCCACATGGGTAGTGAACGCCGTTAATGCGCGGCTTTGTTCCTCCATTCGAATTTGCAAGTATCCCCGCATTAGATCCAGACAAGTTAACCACTCCGCTTTTCCCGCTACATAAACTAACTCGTGTAAGTCTTTCATCGGGAAAACCGGCACTTTAGTTACTGCGTTGAGCGCCCTAAAATCTACGCACATCCGCGTGGAGGCGTCCTTCATCGCCACCGAAAAAATCTCAGCCTCCGATGCAGCAGATCTCAGCAGAAATTTTAAAAAATTATTTTTCCAAAACTTCCTCACCTTCGCATGGACCCAACGTCCTGACACCAGATGTAAAGCACCGTACTGGTCCAAGGACGCAATGTCAGATATTCACAAGTTTCCGAGCGGTTTATTCTTTCAATCTCCGAGCATGGAGCAGTTGATATGTAAAAAATCCCCCGCCTAAGTTAATGGGGCGATATCCTTTTTGGGTTCCACATGCAGTGAGGGTGTTGACTCGGTTTCACAAGATTCTTTTCAAATTGAACATTCAAAACTTTAAACAAAAATTTTTTTATTTAAATTTAACAAATTCACAAGAACAAAAAAAAGCGCTATTACAACCTCTTCTCACCGAGTATATCGTATATCTATTGACTCAGCAATATCTTTCGAAGTTGCCACTTAAGTAAAAAAAAAATAAGCATGCAAATGATTATGTTATAAGTGTAACATTACGTCACACTGAAAAATAGTAATTTATATGAATGCCGACATGTGGGATAAAATATAACAATTATCACACAATATTGGTGAAACGTGCAAAGCTCAACTTTTCTCGCGGGCACGTTTCCTGGACGTTACATATTCTGTGAAGAAATTATCAACTGTAATATTTCGAGCGGTACCCTCAATCGAATTTGCTAGGCGCAATACAACATTTCTTCCTTGTTTTTGGTCTCTCTCACCACCAGAAGGCTTTCCAGAATAGGTTTCAGCAGTGCAAACATACCCTGTTTTAACATCAGACATCAACCACAATTTAATTCCGTATTTCCCTCTTGGCTTTGATGGTAAATATTAAAGAAATGGACATTTACCACGTAAAGGCACAAGCTGTTCGTCAATTGTTACATTTTCGTAAGGAACGAACATCTTTGGCAATTGTACAATAAACATGTCAAATATTGATCATATTGCAGCTAGCTTATCTACGTTTGACAGCTAGCTTATCTACACGACGTCGATTTGCTCTACTTTCTTTGTCATCAAATCTAAGAAACTGTCTAATAATTTCAAAACGTTGCAGAGACATAGTTGCACGAAAAATGTCCCGACCATCTTGTTTGCTCCATAACTCTTTCAGAGATTCTCCTGCTCACTTATGGACTCCAGCTAAAATTAGCAAACCTGTCAAAAAATGAATGAAAATAACTCAAAAATGAAAAAAAAAATTAAATGAATTTCAAATCATGCAATTATTTACATTTTATTTCAATTTATAAATAAATTTTTGTGAAAAAGTTTCAGATTTTTTTACCTACATAAGCTTCAAGTTCCTCAGCAGAAATCAATGAACAGGTTTTATTCTATTTTGAACACACTCTCTTCATTTCTCGGTTAGTTTCTTCTAGAATTAATTTCATCATGTCATTTGTCAAGAAAAGCTTCAGTGCTGACACGTTATCCGCTGAATTGCAAAATGTGTAGGACCAGGGGTTAATTTCATAATGTTATGTTGTCTGTAAAGTCAGAACAGAAGTCAGAAATTTTCAAATTTAGTAAAATAAATAAGAATAAATAAAAATAAAATAAATATCAAATAATAATAAATTGGAATTATGTGCTAGTACATAACGTTTTTTTATGTAGATGGAGGGAATTTACACCATTCGGTTTTGTTACTACTAACGAAGGAAGATGGTGACCGCACAGTTTCTTCTTCTGTATCGGAAATATCCGTTTTCTCATTATCCTCTTCGATGGATAAGCGATCAGATTCACCAGTTTCATTCAAATAATTATCACATCCTTCAAAAGACTGATCACTGAGCTCTTGCAAAAGCTTTCTGATCTCTTCTTCAGTAAGACCACGCTTACTAGGCGCCATATTGTAAAATAAAATGGCAAAACACGTCAAACAAGTAGAATGTTACTAGTGTATATCAGTATCGTACCGCCATCTATTAATGAGTCTGTATTCGAAATACAGACCATCCAAAAATAATAAATTTCTTTTTATGCATTTCTGTGAATATTACTGAAATGGGTCGATTAGACCCATTCAGGTAAAATGTCACTTTTTTTTTGTTGTTAAAAAAAAACAATTCTCCAAGTCTGAAAAAGATATAAACTAAATAAATTTATCTATTTGAGGAATACTAAAAAAATAAGCTGTCATAATTAAAATCCATGGGATCTATCGTGAATTAAATTATGAAAATGGGTCGATTCGACCCATTCAGGGTAGGAAGGTTAAGGTAGCTAATCTGTTATTCAGTGCATTAAAAACGCATTCTTACATATTTCTAGTAAGGTATAATTGATATGAATAGAAATCGAATCAATGAAGTATCTTTGAAATCAAGCTGTGTAGTATTATGTTATACAGAGTTTTAATTTTCATCACGTTGTGTTGCTTATCAAAATTTGACTAAAGTTAGAACTGATTTCCAATATCAGTGGTGCCATCTATCGGCTTAAATAGGAATCTTGCTGACACAAAAATAATATATTTTCAGGAAAATTGAACATTAAATATTTCAGCGTGGTTTTGGAAGAAGAAAAATGTTCTTAAAATCTAGTACTATATTAAAAGATGGTTAATACACCAAAAAATGATGCTGTGAAAAACATTTCTTTAAGGAAGGGGAGTAATTACATCTTAAAATAATAACGAATATTAAATAAAGATTCTTGAAACAAAACACAATGAAACTAATTAGGTCATCGCAAAATAAGCATTCATCTCGGTATTTTCATAAGTAATCTTCGTAAACAAAGAATAGTGGTACACACACACACACACACACACACACACATATATATATATATATATATATATATATATATATATATATATATATATATATAAATATATATATATATATATATATATATATATATATATATATATATATATATATATGCATATATATATACATATAAATATATATATATATACATATATGTATATATATATTTTTATATATATATATATATATATATATATATATATATATATATATACATACATATATATATATATATATATATATATATATATATATATATATATATATATATATAAATATATATACATATGTATATATATATATATAAGTATGTATATATATATATATATACATATATGTATATATATATATGTATATATATATATCTATATATATATATATATATATATATATATATATATAAATAAATAAATATATATATATATATAAATACATATATATATATATATATATATATATATATATATATATATATATATATAGATATATATATATATAGTGCTAGATTTCTAGAAATACAGGTGCCGGAACGGTAACCTTCCGGGGGGGTATTCCAAATTATTGATAAAGAGAGGTACCGGAACGCCGTTTCGGCGCGTTCCGCCTCAAATCTGGCCCTGTATATATATATATATATATATATATATATATATATATATATATATATATATATATATATATATATATATGTTGTTGTTATTGCTAATGCCCCCTGGTTGGAGGTTACATTCACCAGGTCCTAATAGGCTACCGGAGCACTTGATCCCGCACCTCCAGAGGTAAATTTGAAACCCTCGAGGACATTGCAGTCACGACCTATTTTATGTGCCCCAGCCACCATTAGTGAACACGTTGGTGGATTTGCAGCGAAGTTCATAGAACCAGAGACTTTCAGATCACTGGCCCGCTGCTCTTGCCAACTGGACTATCGCGTCCATATATACATACACACACACACATATATATATATATATATATATATATATATATATATATATATATATATACCGGGTGGCCATAATTAAACTGACAGTGCTCACACTGTTCTGTAGTGCGATCTATTTGCGAGAATGACGCCACATTTGGTAGGAAGATTAAACAAGACGGGGGACGAAGGATTCCGCGAAAAAATAAATTAGTTCCAAAAGTCACCGCTAGGGGAATATTTGGCGCTGTGTAATAGAAAATAGAGTGTTAACAAATGCAAATTAATACGGAATAAAATTACATTTATTATAATCAGTTTCTTATTTAGTTCAAGTGCAATATGGCAACACTTTTAAAAAAGCGTAAAATCTACATAAACACCGATAAAGTCTCGTGATCTGCAATGTTACGTACGCTGAACAGAAGAAGAAGTTCTTTATTCAAATTTCACGTTACATCCATTGGCACAGTGCCAGCTGCTTGGGTTTTAAAAGGCAATCTGTTACTTGTACGGATCTGATCTTGTACGGATAGAAGTTGATAATCTTTCGTAAGATTTTCTATACCGTACTGTAAGGCATATCCATATTCCGAGCTAATCCACGAGCGTTAGAGGTGGCAGCAGTATTGTATGGTCCTCTGTCGACAATCGCCGTGGCAACTGCTTCGATTGTATCCTGTGGTACATGTTTTCGTCCTCTGCCTGACTGAACCTTCAGAGAACCTGTTTCTCAAACGTCGCAACCATTGCTTTTAGCCCATTAACTGACACAGGACCGTTACCTTTACGCATTTTTTTGTGCGTTCTAAAAACACGAAGAGCGGCTCACACGTTGCACTGGTTGAGGTAAAAGAATTTGACCAGTAACGCACGCTCGACTAAAGAAGGAGACATTGCACATAAACTTTCAGTCCGATTGATTCGAAACGTAACACATTGCTTTTTAAAACGCAAGCAGCTGGCACTGTGCCAATGGATGTAACGTGAAATTTGAATAAAGAACTTCTTCTGCTCAGCATACGTGATATTGCAGATCACGAGACTTTATCGGTGTTTATGTAGATTTTACGCTTTTTTAAAAGTGTTGCCATATTGCACTTGAACTAAATAAGAAAATGTGCATAATAAAAGGTAATTTTATTCCGTATTAATTTACATTTGTTAACACTCTATTTTCTATTACACAGCGCCAAATATTCCCCTAGCGGTGACTTTTGGAACTAATTTATTTTTTCGTGGAATCCTTCGTTCCCCGTCTTGTCTAATCTTCCTACAAAATGTGGCGTCATTCTCGCAAATAGATCGCGCTACAGAACACTGTGAGCACTGTCAGTTTAATTATGGCCACCCGGTATATATATATATACACTGCTGGCCACCCAAATTGCAACACCAAGAAAGACAAGAGATATCACAACAAAATTTATTTTGTAGATAACATGTTGACCAAGTATCAAATGATTAAATTTATAGAATTCTGTGAAGTGTGATTCCTGCCAAAATCAGTAGCCAGAGTAGCCGCCATTGTTGGAGATCACCGCTGCCACACGCCTCGGCATTGATTCAAAGAGACTTTGGAGGAGTTCTTGGGGTACAGCAGACCAAGCAGATTCCACACGTTGCCAAAGTTGATCTGCTGTGGCAGCTGGGGATGGAATCTGGGTCAATCGTAGAGCAACCATGGACCACATGTTTTCTATCGGCGAAAGATCCGGAGAGCGAGGCAGCCAGGGAAGCAATTCAATCTGGCGATTGACGAAGAACCGTTGGACAATGCGTGCCACATGTGGTGGCGCATTATCCTGTTGGAATATGGCTGTGGGCAAGCCCTGAAGGTAAGGAAGGACAACTGGCTCCAACACCTCGGAGATGTAGCGCTGGCTGTTTAAAGTACCGGCAATGCGTACTAGAGGTGTGCGAGAGTGATATCCAATACCGCCCCATACCATAATACCCGGTGCAGGACCAGTCTGGCGGTGCATAACGCAGCTGTTCAGCATCCTCTCTTCACGGTGTCTCCACACTCGAATGCGACCATCGTGGTGTTGCAGACAGAAGCGTGACTCGTCAGTAAAGACAATTTCATTCCATTCTGCCGTCCACATCCTTCTGTCATCGCACCATTGGCGGCGGAGACGTCTGTGGTTCTGCGTCAAGGGTAGACAAAGCAATGGACGTCTTGCGGACAGACCACTCTGCTGTAAACGGCGTCGAATGGTAAGCGCAGACACTGGATGCTGCGTTACAGACTGCATGTGCTGTGCTATGCTTCGTGATATCACTGAGCGATCCGTCACTGCCATGCGCACAATTTTTCTTGTCATCAAGTGAAGTGGCGCGCTGAGGTGGATGCGATCGAACACGCCGGTCCGTCGGACCCTCCTGCATCCAACGATCACATATCCGCATTACAGTTGTTTGGTTTCGTCCAACACGACTACCGATTTCCCTGAAAAATAATCCACAATCTCGGTAGGCCACTATCCTTCCTCTGTCGAACTCGGATACTTGATCAAAAGATGATCGCTGTTTTCGACGAGGCATAATTGATCGTTTTTTTGAAAAAACCACAAGAAAAACACAATTGCCGAACTTGAAATCGTCGAAATCTCCAAGCCTTAAATAGCGCTTTGAAGTGGCGCCACAGGCGCGCGTGATGTGCGTCTGCGCTGAAATTCTAATCATTTGCATATCTCACCTACGCTAATGCATGTTGTAAATTTCATGTTATTGGCATATTTCTTTCAGGGTGTTGCATTTACAGTGGCCAGCAGTGTATATAGGACACGAACGTTTCTTCACTCCCTTCTAAAAATATCCCTTCACTGGTCTAAATCGGGGTTGCAGTCGGTGGTCGGCACACCAGTTCCTCTTTCATCTTAATTGCAGTCAGCTTGGTTGCGAGTGGATAAATAAAACAGGTTCTTGTCCCTTAACAACGTTTATTAATCATTCAAAAGGGTCTCCGCTCCATTCATAGCATGAACGTTTCACGATTTAATTCCTAACACTTAAGTTACTATCCATCTAATTTCCTTACCCAGTTAAATCTCTAGGCCGCACCGCAAGCGACATGTCTAAACATTTCGGCAGCTACATCGTCTCTACAGTTAATTCTTTTATTTCCCGCCTACTTGCTTCGCTTTGCATGGAAAGTTCTAGAATCCTCTTAGCTGGTGTTCGAAGGTTTTTCACGCGAAACCCTGTCTAAACTCTAAAAATAACTCACTTCGCGATGAGACCTGCGATTTTCATCTCTTGATTTTCCCCAAGGCCATTCAGTTCTATTAATTACTCCTATAGCTTATTCATTCGTATACCCACGTAATCCTATTGAATATGAATAATCATGGCATTTCACGTTTTAATTCCGAGTATCCATAGTAAAACTCCCCTTTTTAACCCCTTAAGGTTTAACCTCCTTAAAAATCTCTGACTGACACACACACACACACACACACACACACATATATATATATATATATATATATATATATATATATACACTGAAGTGCCACTGAATTAGGGATACCTACCTAGTACCGAGTTGGGCCTCCTCTGGCCTTAATAACGGCTGCCACACTACGAGGCATAGATTCAACAAGTTTCTGGAAACGTTCCACGGGAATGGTTTGCCAAATATTGGCTAAAGCTGTCCATAATTCAATAAGGTACTTTGGTGCTGTGTGATGGCCTTTCACGCCTTGTTGAAAAACATCCCAAAGATGCTCAATATGATTTAAGTCTGGGCCTCTAGGTGTCCAATTCATGACAGAGAAGTCAGAGGAATGCTCATCCAACCAGCCAGTAGCCAACCGGGACATGTGAGAGGTACAGTTGTCTTGCTGGAAAACTCCATTACCGTGCGGATAACAGAACAGCATAAACGGATGGAGGTGATCACCCAGCAACTCTACGTACCGAATTGCATTGAGGGAGGTTGGCACACGCACCAAAGATCCCAAACTGTGAAATGAAAAAACACCGCAGACCATGATTGAGCCACCATTCCCTTGTACAGTTCCAGCCAGGCATGCAGGATCCATGGCTTCATGAGCCTGACGCCATATTCTCAGCCTCCCGTCGGCGTTAAGTAGTCGGAATCGAGACTCATCACTCCATGCTACTCGTTTCCAGTCCTCTACACTCCAGTCTCTGTACTCTCTTGCCCAGGCAAGACGTGCAGCCCGATGGCGAGTATAGAGCAATGGTACTCTCGTAGGTCGACGGCTCCCGAAACCCATACGGTGAAGCGAGTATTGCACAGTCCGTTTACTGACTGTACGACTGGCACCGTCATTAAACTGGGTGGTAATTTGAGCTAATGTTTGGCTTCGCTGGCTACGTACAATACGCCTGAGCCGTCTCTCACCACGCACTGTCAAGGCTAATTGTCCTTTGCAGTTTGCCCGATCGCTAGTTTTTTTCCACTATCCATGTATTCATGGTATACTCTTGACACTGTCGGCCTTGAAAATCCTAGCTGTCTGACGATTTCGAAAATTGAATGGCCCATGCGTCGCGCACCTACGATTTGTCCGCGATCGAATGCGTCTAAATCAGGCAGTTTACCCATACTGGCAATTCCAACAACTAATTCAGAACAACCACAGTACGCGCTATATATGCAGTTCCCACAGCGCCCTCACTTGCGCATACATGATGCGCAGCGCTACACAATTTGCATAGGCTTTGCTGTCCCTAATTCAGTGGCACTTCAGTGTATATATATATACATATATATATATATATATATATATATATATATATATATATATATATATATATATATATATATATAAAACAGTTCTGTAACTGACTGACTGACTCACTGACTGACTCACTAACATACAACGCACAGACAAAACTGCTGGACCTAAAGGGCTGAAATTTTGCATAGCGATTCTTCTTATGGTGTAGGGGTGCACTAAGAAAGATATTTGGAAAATACTTCTAGATTTTTTAAAATAAATTTTTTAAGATGTTTTTGTAACTTTTTTTAAGTTTGCATTTAAAATAATAATTTGAGGGTTATAAAATTTAAATCACGAGAAATATCATAGAAATTCCTTTAAAGTAAAATCTTTTTCGCACCTTTACCTCGATTTTCTGATTTTTGGTGTATTTTTAAATATTAACTTTTAGAATTTAATTTATTAAATGCTGATCACATGATTTCTTTTCTGGTACTTTAAATTAATTTATCGCCACGTGCATAACAACTAAATAGACAAAAAAAATATTTTTTTTCTTTCTAATGCATCAGACGATTGGATATTATCAAAAAAAATAAATATCCCTTACGATTTTTTATAAATATATATTTTTACATGTGTTGTATACATTGATCGTCGCATTTATTATAAATATACATATTTATTTTTTTTGGCCTTAATTTTATACATTGACCGTTGTATTTAATTTGAATGTACTCCGTAGCGAAGCGCGGGTTTTCAGCTAGTATATATGTTTATATATATATATATATATATATATATATATATATATATATATATATATAGGGTAGTTGGGGGCAAAGTTTTGCAGTTTCGAGTTTTTGGTTTTTTACGGGCCTCTATTAAATCTATAATTACGGGCCTCTATTATCGCCCCAAAAAGTCACTTGCATTGTAGTTGGGTATCTCTTCTACTCTCTATAAAATAATGAGTTTTTTCCTGAAACGTTTAGACGCCGATATTTTAATTTTATCAAAGCACCTGTTTGCGAACCTTTGCCCCAATCGGTAGGGGCAAAAGGTTTGCACTGCAAACCTTTACGCAAAACCTTTCCCCAGAATGGACACCATTGTATTTGAGTTAATCCAAAATTTAAGGTAGGATATGAAAGGTTATTTACCACCCTAACATGCGAAAATAAGCATAAAATAGTTCGTGAGTTTGAGTAATGCTCAAAATTACTCAAAATTTGCAAACAATTACATTAAAAAGGACGAAAATAAGCTTATCTCATTTTCTCTGCAACAGGAGGTCGTAACTCCAACAGCTCTCACCAGGCAACTGACTGGAAGCATCCGAATGCACTGTCTACTCGATTTCCCACAAAACTCTTCCCTGTCATCTTCAAATGTACGTGAACCTTTGCGCCCACCTACCCTACATATATATATATATATATATATATATATATATATATATATATATATATATATATATATATATATATATTTCCAATGCGGAGGCACTTGTCGTCAAACATTCACCTATACTACGCCGCAATTTTACTACCCATTTTATTGTGGGGGCACCATATAGGCGGACAGCATTAACCCCTGTGAAGGGACTACACGAACGGAGGCATGTTTCGTGGCGCGACGCCAGGATTCGATCCGAGCACACTCAGCACCGAAAACGAGCGCGCTGTACCACTGGGCCGCCACAAGCCCATATATATATATATATATATATATATATATATATATATATATATATATATATATATATATATATATATATATATATATATACATACACTCAAGAGCCAAAACATAATGACCACCTGTCAATAACGAGTGGGCCCACCTTTGGCGCGCAACACAGCTTCAACCCGCCTTGGCATGGATGCCACAAGTCCTTGGTAGATAGCCGGAGACAGATTGTACCAGATGTTTAAGCAACGGTCACGCAAATCAGAGATATTGCAAATTGGTGGTCTTTGAACTCTGAGCTGCCGTCCCATGACATCCCAGATGTGTTCTATCGGACTGACATCCGGTGAGTTAGGTGGCCAAGACATTAACTGGAATTCAGCATCATGTTCCTGGAACCACTCCAACACAATTTTAGCCTTGTGACAAGGGGCGTTGTCCTGTTGGAACATTCCATTTCCAGCTAGAAAAACAAAGGCCATGTAAGGGTGCAACTGGTCCGCAATGATGTTCAGATACCCAGTAGCATTCATGGTCTGCTCTACCACAACCACGGGTCCCAGAGACGCCCAAGAGAACGTCTCCCAAAGCATAATACCGCCACCACCGGCCTGTGTATGACCTACTATACATTGAGGGAGCAACAGATCGCCTGGAAGACGGCGTATCCTGACACGGCCATCGGCGTGATGAATGACAAACCGTGATTCATCTGACCAAGCAACTCTCTCCCACTGATCCATGGACCAGTCGCGATTTTATTGGGTCCAGCGCAGGCGCAGTTGGCGATGACGCTTGGTCAGCAAAGGCACACGAGTGGGACGTTTGCTACGTAGCCCCATATCCAACAGTGTCCGCTGAACAGTGTGCTGCGATACTATTCTACTTGGCCCTGCATTGTATTGGGCTGTCAGCTGAGCCACTGTCTGGCTCCGGTTTCGCTTCACCATGCGAGACAGTCTCCGGCGACCTTTTTCTTTGATAGCGTGTGGACGTCCAACACCATGTCGTCTACTGCTGGTTTCACCGTCATTCATCCACTTTGCATAAGTACTAACAACTGTAGGTCGCGAACAACCCATGAGTCGTACAGTTTCGGAAATGCTTGTTCCGAGCCTTCGAGCCATTACAATCTGCCCTCTATCAAAGTCGCTTAGATCCGCAGCCTTTCCCATCACACACAGAAGTGAAAGAATGATTCTTCAGACTCTCCAGCAGCAGTTAAATACCACTTCCACCTGATCACGTGCCTTCTACGTCATCCAGACGAATTCATTGCAAAATGTAGGGATGGTCACAATGTTTTGACTCTTGAGTGTATATATATATATATATAATTAATAAATTATATATATATATATATATAATTAATAAATTATAATATTAAATGGTAGTAGCAACTTTATTATAGGATTGAAAATCCTATTTATAATTTATGAGTGCGGTAACCCGGGATGTCGTTCAGAAGAAACTACTACGGAACCACCGTGTCCATTATCTTTTAAAGTGCTGAAATCCAAGAACATTAACAACATTGATTAAGTGGCATACAACACCTTTTAGCCTAAAACTTATAATCTAAGAAATTTCAAATAAAGGTTCATACTACCGTGAAGGAAATTCCTATCATAACTTTCCCCCGTGAAAACTGAAAACTGTGTCATTTAAGCATTTTTAAAAAAAGAATGGCCAAACTTTCCAACTCCGAAATTTTGCATTCACTCTTTTGTGGACCGCGCGCTTTTTAACGAGTTTTGGAAGAATCGGCGTTAATTGCATTAATTGTCGCTCTCCATCCAAATATATGATTGTTAGTCGGGAGAATGCGTTTGATGACCCTCCTCCTCCGACGAAAAGGGAATAAAAAAATACGGAGTAATTATGTTATATTATTTAGTGCTCCCAGGGACATAAAATCGTTTTATGGCTCCGTTTTTCGTGCTTTGTTACGGAGAAAGAGTCAAACTTATTTCTCGCGAGGTTGATAGACAAAAATTGCGTTTCTCCCTTCTCTCACAGGCGAGCTGTGAGCCGTGGAATTATTGCTTGGAATTAAGCAGTAGGGTTTAAGGTTTGTTGCTGATCTTTTTTTCTTTTACTAAACCAATTGCCTTACTACACCAGTCGTCAGTTTCGGAGTGGTCCACTTTTGGAATGTTATGATGAACTCAAGCTAATTTTGGGGATGAAGGATTTTTTTATTCGGGGGGTGGTGGAAATTTAATTGTTTGTTTCAATCACTCCTTTTTACTGATTGTCCCTTAATAGAATTTATTATTACTTCTTCTTTTGATAACAAATTTGACCTAAAATATAGTTTTTAAACGAAGGTTGATTTACAGTCCCAAAACATTATACATAATTCATTAATAATTCTTAAAATTTAACAATAATAATGATATAAAAATGCACTTTGTATAATTTCTGAAAAATTTGCAGTAGAATTGATGATTATTTCTCACCTTATAGAAATAACTTGACGTCAACAAAAGTGTATATATATATATATATATATATATATATATATATATATATATAAAAGCCTGGAATAAAGCAGTATGGTTTAAGGTTCGTTGCAGATTATTTTCTTCCTAAGCTAATTTTGTCCATAGTCATCAGGTTTGTAGTAGGGTACTTTTCAAAGTTTATGTTGAATTCAAGCAAATTTCTGTGATGAAGGATTTTTTGGTGGGTTACTAAGTTGTTTGCTTCAATTTCCTTTGTTTGTTTGAATTCGTTATTACTCCTTGTTCCAATAAGTAACTTGGCCTTAACTAAAGTGCTTTCGATTAACGTTGTAGGTTCATTTAAATTTTAAAATATAATATATATATAGTTTATGCAGTGAAAATTTTCTGTGGCCCCCATTGACAAATCCAAAAAAGAATTTGCCGTCGAATAGGGGTGGGGAGCTAGAGACGTCTCATTGTATATATATATAATTCTTTAATTATGCTTGTAAATTTATAATAATAATAATATCATGTAATGAAACATTATGTAAAATATTCCTGAATAGCACTGATTATTTCTCAATTTTTTACAAGTAACTTGACTTAAACATGTGATATAATAAATTTTTTACTGATTTAACAGCTAGAAACATTAAATTTTCATTTATTCTTGAATAGAATTGTTTATTTCAAATTATTCTGAGAAGTAACTTGACCAACGAATATCATTTTTTCCTATTTTTGGTTGAGATGCAATTATAAAATATTATATTGTGGATATACATGATTACTCCTCATTATTTAGAAAAGTAACTTGACCTCAATAATTAATGTGTTTTAAACGAACAGTATAGGTTGATTTACAGTCTGAAAACATGATATGTAATTCATCAATCATTTTTTAAATTAAATAATAAAAATATGAAGTAAAATATTATGTATAATTCCTTATAGATCTTGAACATAATTGTTTTTTTTTCTCATTTTATAGAGATAACTTTCCAAATGGGTTTTAATGACGTTTTTTATTGATTTATAATCTAAAGTAATCAGAAATCGAATTATTCTTGAGTAGATCTGTTTATTCCAATTATTTTGAGAGGTGACTTGACCTAAAAAAATCTTTCAGTGACATTTTCAGTTGATTTACAATCATGGCTATTCAAATATTAAGTATAATTGTTGAATAGCCATGATTTTTCTGAAACATTTTCAGAAGTAATTTGACCACGACAAAAGAGTTTTATTGATATTTATAGTTCATTTATAATCTTAAAATATGGTATGGTGGTACACATGGTATAATGGCACACATGGTATACATGGTGGCACACGGCAACACATGTTTGCACACATGGTATAGTGGTTGTGTCGTGAACTTCCTCGCAGTGGACTTTGTTTCAAATCCCGAATACGGCCTGGAAGTTATCGAGTGGTCTCCTCATAACGACCAATTCTAGCTTACCTAAATGGTGCTCCCATAACAAAGTAGCCAGAATGGCTTCGCTGTGAATAAAAAAAGGTGAATGTCTCACGACAAGTGCCTCCGCATAAGAAAAATAAATAATGACCTTCAAGTATTATATTGTGAGTAATTCTTGAAGAGTCATGATTATTCCTGATCTTTTTGAGAAGTGACTTAAAGAAGTGTTTTCATGACTTTTATGGTTGAGTTACAATCTTGAAATATAATATTTAGGATAGATATTGAATAGAAATTCAAATAATAATTTTGAATAATTTTTCAACTAATTTCTCAAAATTATTTATTTCAAATAATTTTGAGAAGTAAGTTGACATCATCAAATGAGGATTTTCATATTTTGGGTTGATTTACAATACACAAATATTTCGACATTGATAAAATATTTAATATTTTATCATTGATAAAATATCCCCTCGGTACGTACAATTTTTCTCAGTTAAAGCCATTATTCTGAAAGTTAAATGTTTTTTTTTTTTAGTTAATAAACTTCCTCTGTCAGCTGACAGATGGCAGCACAGGAATCGAAACGAGACAATAGTTTCAAATGAATTAAACATTATTTAATAATTAATATGGTAAAAACTAATAATTAACAGTAATAATTATTATTTTTATAATTAATATTTATTGATTATTTAGCTTTATTAATATTTGTCTCTCCATTAAGACACTCCAATGCGGTCAAGAAAGGTTTTCATTAAGTATAACGCTATGATTAATAATCATAGATTATTAATTACAGAATAATTACAGGTATAATAATAATTAGCAATTATAATCAATAGTTATTATGCTATCAACTATTAATTATTATTGAATAATTTTAAATTTACAATAATTTTATTTATTTTATTACATAATTTTATTTATAATAATTAATTATTCATTATTGATTATAAAGCTTCATTAATAATCATTCATTATGATGGCTCAAATTTATTTAAAACAAAGGAATAATTCCTCGAAAATATTTTTTTATCATTTTTGACGATGTATATACTCATGCATTGCAGATAAATTCGTTTTCGCTAAAGTAAATATTATTAATTGCAACATTATAATAAAAATGAATATTTATTAACAATAATACATAATTTTATAATTTAATAACACAAATTTATTTATTATAATGAAATAATAATTACTATTACTTTAAAACTATTAATTACTAATTGTTGAATATAAGGCCTTATTAATTATCGACGTTTCGTTATTTATGTCGTTTAGAATTTGTAAAGAGAAAAAAAAATTAGGATTTATACCTGGAAAGAACTTTTTAACGTTTTAGAAGGAGAGTCTGTAACCCCGACAGGGCGCGTCCCCAGCTGGTGTATGGGGAATGTTCCCCACTGGAATTTCCGTTGGGTAGAAGGGAAAAAAATACCCAACAGGTAGAAGTCCAACCTCTTTCGAGGCAATGGCACCTCTCTTCTATGAATAGTACATTTTTTGACATTTTTGATCCATTTAAAACTATTTTCATCTGCACTATTCGTAGACATGATAGCAACAACAAACATTTCGGCAATATATATATTCATGATGGATTGTAGATAAATTCGTTCTCGCCCGTGTAAAAGTTATTAATTACATTATTTTATTAATAATTAACTATTATTACCAATGACTCCCAATTTTTATCATTAAAAATAATTAATTATTAATTATAACAATAATTATTATTTTAAAATTAATAACTAATAATTATTGAGTGTAAAGCTTTATTAATTATCTACAATTTATTAATTATAACGCTTTAAATTTATAAAAAGTTAGGAATAATTCCTTGAAATTTTTAACATTTTCGGTGATGCATATATTTATGAATTGCAGATAAATTCGTTCTCGCAGGAGTAAAAATTATTAAGTAGAATATTTTAATAATAATTAATAATAACAATAATAGTAATTATCATTTTCAAATTTATAATTAATTATTGTTGATTATAAAGCTTGATTAATTATCAACGCTTCATAAATTATGCCGTTTAAATTTATAAAAAGTAAAAAATCGGGAATAATTTCTTGAAAGAAATTTTTAACATTTGCGGCGATGTATATGTATTCATGGGTTGCAGATAAATTCGTTCTCGCCAGACTAAAAATTATTAATTACATAATTTTAATAATTATGAACAATAATATATAATTTTTATAATTAATGACAAATAATTAATAATAATAATAATTTATCATATTATTATATATTTTTTAATTAATAATTAATAATTGTTGATTAGCTTTATTTATTATCGACGCTTCATTAATTATAACACTTCAAATTTATAAAATGAAAAAAAATCGAAAATAAATCCTAGAAAAAAATCTTTTAACATTTTCAGCGATGTACAATATATAGTCATTGATTGTAGATAAATTCGTTCTCGCCAGAGTAAAAAATTATTAATTACAACTTTTTAATAATAATTAATAATCATTTACAATAATTCTCAATTTTTATCATTAATAAATAATTATTAATTCTAAAAATAATTTCTACTTTGAAATTAATAATTAACAATTTCTGATTACAACGCTTTATTAATTATCAACGCTTCATTAATTATGACGCTTTAAATTTATAAAAAGGAAAAAAATTAGAAATAATTCTTAAAAGTTTAACATTTTCGGCGATGTACATATTCATGGATTGCACATAAATTCGTTCTCGCCGTAGTAAAAATTATTGATTACAATATTTTAATGATAATTCTTAATTATTGACATTAATTAACTATATTTATCATTAATAATGAATGATTAATAATTACAATAATTATTATAATTTAATAATTAATAATTAATAATTGTTGATTATGAAGCTTTATTAATTATGACGCTTTAAATTTGTAAAAAGAAAAAAATCAGAAATAATTTCTTGAAATTAATTTTAACATTTTTGGTGGTGTATATACTCATGGGTTGCAGATAAATTCGTTCTTGTTAGAGTAAAAATAATTAATTACATCATTTTAATAATAATTAATAAATATTAACAATAATTCATAATTTTTACCATTATTAATAAACAATTATTATTATTTTAAAATTAACAATTATTGATTATATAGCTTTATTAATCATCTACGCTTCATTAATTGTGGCGCTTCGAATTTATAAAAAGAAAAAAAATCGGGAATCATTCCTTGAAGAAATTTTTAACATTTTCGGTAATGTATATGTATATTCATGCACTGCAGATAAATTCGTTCTTGCCCGTGTAAAAATATTTCACTCAAAACGCTTATCGGGGACGAGTGATTTTTACGACATTCCGCAGACAACACGACCATGTTAAAACTCTGCTCTCGAAACACCAAAGCACAAAAAAGAGAGCGAGGAAATAAACTAGAGTCGTAGAGAGAGAGGAAGAGAGAGAGCTCTGAAATGACGCCTCGTACCAAATCTCGCGTAAAGTGATATCATTCCGCTTAAATGCCCCATAAAATAGTTAAATGGAGTTCTTTTAACGGAAAAATTCGGAAAAGGCCTCATTATATTATAATAATTAGAGGGAGTAAAGAACAATTAGTGCAATAAAAATCAACTCGAGCGGAGCGACGCTCTAAGCCGGATTCCCCCATTAAGGACACGCAGAAATTAAGTATTTAGGCCCAAGAAAGGAAAATTTCTCGGCATGGTAAGTTCTTCATGTTCAATTTGAATTAACGAGATTAGGAGGCGTTCCTTTAAATTTAAAGCCAAGGTTGGCGGAAAACCTTAATAGCCTCTGCTTTACTTACCCTTAATAAATAGGGATGGGGGAGAGGCTCTGAAACAACACGATAGGATTTAGTTTTAAAGAAATGGCAAGTTCATTGTGATTCTAAACAATCAGCAATTATATATGTATTACCCGAAAAGTTTAGATCAGGTGGCAAAATCTTGTATTTTGCACAACACTAATTAGTTGCACGAAACCTAAGACAAGCTAACAGTTGATTATAGTGAGTTTCAATAACATCATTTCAAATAATTATTGATATCTAAACATTCAACACAATCAGCAACCATCATAACAAATACTAAGAATTACATATATCTAAAAATTCAACGCAATCAGCAAACGTCATAACAGACACTAAAAATTATTGATAACTAAACATTTAACACAATCAGAAAGCATCATAACAAATACTAAGAATTATTGATATCTAACCACTCAACACACTTAGCAATCATCATAACAAATACTATGAATTACTGATATCTAAACATTCAACACAATCAGCAAACGTCATGACAGAGACTAAAAATTATTGATATCTAAACATTTCACACAATCAGAAAGCATCATAACTAATACTAAGAATTATTGATAACTAACCACTCAACACAATTAGAAACCATCATAATAAATACTAAGAATTATTGATATCTAAACGTTCAACACAATCAGCAACGATCATAACAAATACTAAGAATTACTAATATCTTAACATTTAACGTAATCGGCAAACGTCATAACAGAGACTAAAAATTATTGATAACTAACTATTTAACATAATTAGCAAGCATCATAACAAATACTAAGAATTATTGATATCTAACCAATCAACACAATCAGCAACCATCATAACAATTACTAAGAATTACTCCTATATAAACATTCAACGCAATCAGCAACCATCATTACAAATACTCCGAGTTTCTGATATCTAAACATCCAACACAATCAGCAAACGTCATAACAGAGACAAAATTATTGATAACTAAACATTTCACACAATCAGAAAGCATCATAGCAAATACTAAAAATTATTTATATCTAAAAATTCATTACACTCAGCGACTATGTCTGTGAGTAAAGTGTTATCCGTAAATTGAGATTAGATTGCAAAATCATATATATTATTCAGTACAAATTAGCTACAAGAAAATTTAGCCATCTGATTATGGTGAGTTTCAGTGACATCATAAGAAATACCAAAAGATCTTGATATCTGAAAAATCAAACCAAACGGCAACCATATCTTGGAGGGAAATGTTTTCCGAAAATTT
This sequence comes from Dolomedes plantarius, assembly GCA_907164885.2. Classification (NCBI taxonomy): domain Eukaryota; kingdom Metazoa; phylum Arthropoda; class Arachnida; order Araneae; family Dolomedidae; genus Dolomedes; species Dolomedes plantarius. Next base: position 172,372,978 of record OU015490.1, on the reverse strand, counting down.
GAGATCAGATGGCAAAAATGTTGTACTTCATACAACACAATTTAGTTTCACCAAACATAAACTGATTTAGAGCAATTAAGTGCAATTAAGCTTAATTGTCGGAGGATAGCGCCTAAGATATACCGGTCTGTAAATCTACACTCCGAATCAAGAAGATTTCCCTGAATATGTGTAAATATATATACAAAAATTTTACATGGCGCAAAACCATGACCAGATTGAACATAGGCTTTTGATACCAAAAATTCAACTACTCCCCTTCCTCGACATGTTCAAAATGTACCTTCATACATAAAAAGAGATATCTTACGGTATGCTAGCAATTTTGAAAATGGATAAAGTTAATGCTATTATATATATATATACAGTCGAACCTCCATATATCGAAGTAGCAAATTGCCGGAAAAAAATTCGATATATAGAAATTTCGATATATAGAATTGAGCGTAGTTTTATAATAATTCTCCTAAAAAAATTAAAGCTAATTTTCGTATACAAAACTCCATTTGTAATTTATATTCGAATCCCATTAAATGAAAGTTAATAACTAAAAATGAATTAATATGAAAGATTTGAGTACTTCATACCTTTAAAAAAAACAATAATCCAGACAGTGGTTACAATGATCACAGTTACATTCTTAAAAAAAAAACTACGATGATCTTGCTGAACAGCCAGTTTTGCGGAAAGTTCAAAGAAATGTTCGTATTTATTCAGTCCACTAAAAACTTAATCCGGGACATTTTCCACGAATTGAAATCCACGACGTATTGTTTCAAATGCCAAAAATTGGGAGATTTTATTCTAAAGAGGAATAAAATCTCCCAATTTGTCTAGAAAAAAATTTCGATATATAGAGATTTTTTCGATATATAGAAACAATTTTTCTATGTAATGATCATGAAGATTTGCTAAGAGTTCGATATATAGAAAATTTTGATATGTGGAAGTTCGATATATGGAGGTTCGACTGTATATATATATATATATATATATATATATATATATATATATATATATATATATAACAGTTCTATAACTGACTGATTGACTGACTGACATACAACGCACAGACCAAACCGCTGGACCTAAAAGACTGAAATTTTGCATGGCGATTCTTCTTATAGTGTAGAGGTGCACTAAGAAAGATTTTTTAAAAATTCTTGTTGGATTTTTTAAAACTAAATTATTAGGCAGTTTTAGAAACTTTTTTTAAGTTTTCATTTAAAATAATAATGTGAGGGTTATAAAATTTATATCACGAGAAAGATCATAAAAATTCCATTAAAATGAAGTCTTTTTCGAATCTTTACCTCCATTTTCTGATATTTGGAGAATTTTTAAATATTAATCTTTAGAATTTAATTTATTAAATGCTGATCACGCGATTTCTTTTTCTGGTATTTTGAATAAATTTATCGTCATGTGCATAACAACTAAATAGACAAAAAAATATTTTTTATCCTTGATAATGCGGCAGACCATTCGACATTATCCAAAAAAATATTAAAATACAATAAAAGATATTATGTTTCTCAAACTGTACTCAATTAACTGTACTATATTATTTAGTATGTTCTGTTAGATTTAATTTGAATATTTTCTTCTACATTATTTTGTCTATAAAAATATCCCTTACGAATTTTTTGTAACTATATTTTTTTGTTTTTTTTACATCAATTGTATACATTGATCGTCGTACTTATTTTATATATATATATATATATATATATATATATATATATATATATATATATATATATATATATATATATATATATATATACATATATATATATTTATTTATTTATTTATTGATTGATTGATTGATTTCGCATTAATTGCATACAGTGACCGTTGTATTTATTTTACATATATATATTTTATTTTGCCATTAACTGCATATATTGATAGTTGTATTTAATTTGAATGTACTACGTAGCGAAGTATGGGTATTCAACTAGTATATATGTATATATATATATATATATATATATATATATATATATATATATATATATATATATATATATATATATATATAAACTTCTTTCAAATAATTTCTTTCAAATTTTGCGAAAAATAGATAGTCACGAAATAGTTATTTCTTCTCTAATTATTAAATTTTAATAAGTTACAGAATGAAAAAAACATAAACAGTTCCGAAATAGTAATATTATCTTAAGTTTTCTCTAACTATTAAATTTGATATTGTGAAAAAAATTATACCATCACGAATTACTTATCTTATGTCAAGTTTTCTATAATTATTAAATTAGAAAAATTCGAAATAAAAAAAATATAAACAGTCACGAATATTCATAACAAATTTTCTCTAATTATTTAATAAGAAAAAAAAATCTTTGGAAGATAGAAAAGGAAGCTTAGCTTTACACGAATTAAGGTATACCACGAAGTTTATAGTCTTTTTTTTTTTTTCAAAATCAACATGCGAAAACTTTTGCCAAATTCACCCAAATAGGAAAAAGATGAAAATTTAGTCCCTAACTATGCAACTTTTTTACAAAATTGTGCAATTTTTTTTTTTTTTGAGGGGGTGGGGGTCAAAATTTTTCTAAATTTTGACCAAAAGAAGATAATTGGTTCTAGCTCTGAATAAAAAAATCATACTTAATAACATCAATTTATTTGTATCACAAGGACTTCACGAGTGTAATGAACATAAAAAAAGCCAATGTCTTATTATTCAAAAAAAAATACAGGTCATATATGCAATTACATGCAAAATGCAGTCATTTCTTATGAGATTTTTTATAACTCCAGCTTGCCAAATAATGTACCTAAACCGAATCTATCATTCATTTAATTCTGAGTATTATGAAAATGTACCTAATACATATCATAGATATACTATGATTTTATTTTAAGTTATCACATTAGTCGTATGCATTTTCGATGAGAAATAAATTCTCAAGAAAACACTATAAAATTTTTCACTTGTATTGAAATTGACAGCTGCTGATCTTCTTCAATATCCCTCGCATTTCATTTGTAAATATCATACAGAAAAATTAAAACCAGATTAAAAAACAGAAATTTATAATTTTTAAGAGACAGGAATTAATAAAAAATCTCGTAATTTTCTCCAAAATCGACATATATATATACACTCATGGACAAAAAAATTAGCGCACCAAGAAATAATTGCGGGATCGTAACGAAACTTGCAATGAAGGTACATGTCGGGGAGATATGCAAATGATATGCAAATGATTGCGCATTACGTATAGCCGGTAGAGGGCATTCAACATCGTACTCTGTGGAGTATAAAACAGGTAACCAAAGCTTGTTTGAGTGTGCTGAATCATTTACAAAGGAAGAGCTGAGATAGACATGCCATTACGCCGTGTTCGAAGACAATATTAGCAGTTGTCGCAGTTTGAGAGGGGGAGAATCGTCGGGATGATGGAAGCTGGGTGGTCAGCTAGGCGAGTAGCTCGTCAATTAGGCCGCTCTGATTGTGTTGTGAGTAGGTGTTGGGATCAGTGGACCCGAGAGATGTCATGTACACGAAGACCAGGCTCAGGACGCCCTCGACAGACCAGTCGTCGAGAAGACCGCCACATCGTAAGAAATGCATGCGTATAACCAACTGCTTCATCGGCCGCCATCCAGGCACAGGTAGCACCTTCACTAGGGGCCTCTGTGTCTTCTCGAACCATACGAAGGCGCCTGGGTGAAGGACAGTTGGTATCGCGGCGCCCATTACGTGTGCTGCCCTTGACGCCCACCCATGGACGCCTCCGTTTGGAGTTTTGCCGCGCACGAGGAAACTGGACTGCAGCGGAATGGAACTAGGTCGTCTTTAGCGACGAATCTAGATTCAATCTCGGCAGTGATGACAATCGTGTTCGTGTGTGGAGAGCCCGTGGTGAACGCTTCAATCCTGCCTTTGCTGTACAGCGACACATCGCTCCCACAGCTAGTGTGATGGTATGGGGTGCCATTGCCTACAATACACGGTCACCCCTAGTATTGTTCCGTGGCACCATGACAGCCCAGCGGTATGTTCATGAAATCTTGCAACCACATGTGTCGCCACTCATGAAACGGCTCCCAGGAGCCATTTTTCAACAAGACAATGCTCGGCCTCATACGGCAAGGGTGTCACAAGACTGTCTCCGCACTGTTACTACCCTTCCTTGGCCTGCTCGATCCCCAGATTTGTCTCCAATCGAGCATATCTGGGATCATTTGGGACGACGAGTTGGGCATCCTACGAGTTTGAACGAACTAGAAGCAAGGTTACAGCAAATATGGAACGAAATGTCTCAAGACATCATACAGAACATGTATGACTCAATGCCCGATCGTATCGTATCGTGCATTCGTGCTAGAGGGGGTCCAACGGAGTATTAACTCCTCCGTTCTTTTGCCTTTTTCTCTGAAATAAATTATCCTTTTTCTTTGATTTTCTTATCATTTACTTATATCAAAGTAGTCATTACGTATGTAAAATTTCGTTTCATTTTGACGACTCCTTCTTGGTGCGCTAATTTTTTTGTCCATAAGTGTATATATATATATGTAATAATAACGCCCCATCCTTATAAACTGTTCCGCCCCACCTTTTTTATTTAACGTATTCTAAATTATCCTTGTTTCTTCTCAATAAAGAACAGTCTCTTTCTTCAAATTGCGACCTAGGAATTGACCAACTAACCATCCAGATTACCCCTTAGTGCACGCGCGTTAAAGATATTTGTAAACATGATTCAGCACCACGTGTTGTTTTCGCCACGGAGCGCTTTTTGGAACTTCATGCGGTCCTTATGTAATCAAGTCATATGCTCAATTCTAGCCAATAAAATTATTTCCCTGCTGTCAGTACCCCTACACTTTATAACCTTCTGTAAAAGTACGGCGTGCTTTTGACTGTCTGTCGATGGCTTGTCCTGTTTACGCGCTACTCCGCTGCTGTCCAATATGTTTTAAAATCTGCGTTCTGAATGCGCCCCGGCAGGGAACCGTGGCGTTGCTATTGTGTGTGTCCAATTGTCAAGATACCTGTGTTTTTCTGAATAATATTTGTCTATATTAGAATCCGGAATAAATTAATATGCGTCGCATATCTGTTGTGTGCATCCTTCCAATGCCTCTCCAGTGTGTGGGTTTCCTCCCCGATGGTCAAAGGCTCTCGTGAAATGGTCTTCATCTCCTGACCCTCTGGCTACGTCTACAACATGTTTGTGTTTCATCTCCTCTACATAGTTTAAGTTAAAGTTTACCGTGCACGTTAGCCGATATCATTATATATATATAAATATATATATATATATATATATATATATATATATATATATATATATATATATATATATATATATATATATATATATCGTATAAAAATATAAACAAAACAGAACAACACAAGCAAAAACTTAAAAAGGTGGGTGTAGACTGCTACACAAATTAACTCAAAACCTACCCTAGCATTGAAAAACATAAATAACTTTTCAATAAAAGATTGCGCAGTATGCTGCATATCTTCACATTGAAAAAAGCAAATATAACTAAATTTGACAGATCTAAATAATTATAAGAAGAATGTAGACAAAAACGATACAGAAATCAAGCACTCAGGGCTCCACGCACCACAGGCAAGATTCTGTAATTGTACAGGAATTTAACCAGAAGTACGAGGTAACCGACAAGTCACGTCATCAGGGAGCCGAACCAAATCAGTTACCTCAAGGGGAACTTTCTGAATAGGATGCAGGTATAACCAAAAAACATCAAGGCCCCGTGTTCCCCAATGAAACAGTTAGTCAAAAGAAAATGAAAAGACACGGACAACTTACAGTAAGGGTCATCGCACCATACATTCAAGTACTCATACAATCCTAATGAAAAGACACAGATGCATACATACCCTAATTCAGTAGGTGACGGTTATGGTGATACAGCAGCCCAATTTTTCCCTAGTAATTACGTCACTGTGGCAAAACCACAGCCCTATACCCCATTGAAGTTTTAAAAAAATATGAAACCAGAAACACTATCCTAAACATCTTTAAAATATACCTGAGTCTAAATGCCATTTTTTAAAAACTTTTAGATTGCCGAAATTTTTAGGGAAATTGTTCTTACTTAGGTTTTCCTCGAAAATGTTACATGATTCCAAAAAGTCTTCAGCGTTATTACAAATGTTTTTAATTCTGTATAGTTATGAGTAAAAGATATTATTATAGATTTTATAGTTCAAAATGCTATTGAAATTGGTAAACGTGATAACCTCAAAGTTACCATCTAGTCTTTTATCATATAACCCAATTTTTAATTCGCTATTTTAAATTTGAATTTTTAAATCCAGATAAGTCGCAAAATGATTATTTTTATTAATCCTGTTTAAAGTTAATTTCTTTGGGTAAATTTGATTAAGAAATTCCAAATCGTTACAGTTAAAAATTTTAAGGTCATAAATATACCTAAATCCGGTAACACTATTTAAACTAAGATGTTTACTTTCGTAAGAATGCAAGAAGATATTAGCGAAGGCGCTAGAAAAGCTATTTCCCATAGGGATACCCTTTATCTGCTTAAAGAAACTCAAACCATTAAACATGTAAATTTCAAAATATTACGTTTACATAAATCAATCCAGTCACATTTTCAGATTAAAGTACTATCCAGATAGGCATCATAAATTTCTGAACAGATATTCAGTAAATTCATTTCTTAGATTAAATAATGTTACCGGATTTAGGTATATTGATGACCTTATAATTTTTAACTGTAACGATTTGGAATTTCTTAATCAAATTAACCCAAAGGAATTAACTTTAAACAGGACTAATAAAAATAATCATTTTGCAACTTATCTGGATTTAAAAATTAAAATTTAAAATGGCGAATTAAAAATTGGGATATATGATAAAAGACTAGATTTTAACTTTGAGGTTATCACGTTTACCAATTTCAATAGCAACTTGAACTATAAAATCTATAATAATATCTTTTACTCACAACTATACTGAATTAAAAACATTTGTAATAACGCTGAAGACTTTTTGGAGCCATGTAACATTTTCCAGGAAAACCTAAGAACAATTTCCCTAAAAATTTCGGCAATCTAAAAGTTTTAAAAAATGGTATTTAGACTCAGGTATATTTTAAAGACGTTTAGGATAGCGTTTCTGGTTTCATCTTTTTTAAAACTTCAATGGGGTGTGCCACAGTGGCGTAATTACTAGGGGGAAATTGGGCTGCTTTTTCGCCATAACCGTCACCTACTGAATTAGGGTAGGTGTATGCATCTGTGTCTTTTCATTAGGTTTGTATGTGTACTTCCATGTATGGTGCGATGAGCCCTCACTGTAAGTTGTTCGTGTCTTTTCATTTTCTTTTGACTAACTGTTTCATTGGGGAACTCGGGGCCTTGGGATGTTTTTTGGTTATACCTGTATCCTATTCAGAAAGTCCCCCTTGAGGTAACTGATTTGGTTAGGCTCCCTGATGACGTGACTAGTCGGTTACCTCGTACCTTTGGTTTAGTTCCGGCACTATTACAGAATCTTGCCTCTGGTGCGTGGAGCTCTGAGTGCTGGATTTCTGTATTGTTTTTTTGTCTACATACTTCTTATAATTATTTAGCTCTATTAAATTTAGTTATATATATATATATATATATATATATATATATAATATACAGTGATTTCCGCTTAATAAGTATCACGTTTGTTATTACTGTTTTTGATTCTTATAAGCGGTTGATTCTTATAGCTGAAATTTAGGTTTTTGGACAAGCACACACACACCTATATATACATATATGAGATAATTTACCATAAAATACTCTTTAATTTTCGTTAATGATCTTTTATTAAAATTATTTTTTATAATTTTAAAAATACAACTTAATTTCTAGACTTATAAGTAGATACACATAATTATAGTAAGAGAAGAAAAAAACCAATATTTGTTACAACATACCTGCTTAACAGTTTTAACATTTCAACTACAGGAAGGGAGCAAGAAAAATTTTTCTACGTTAGTTTGACGAAATGGAGTTTTCAGGATGTAGTTTATACCTTTTCAATGCCAATAGTCTTAGACGAATATTCACCTTCTTGCTTACGTTTCACGGCTTGATAACGTGCTGAATCTACCGCTTGCCTAAGTCATAGTGAACACTTCGCCGAATATTTATGTGTTTCAGGGTCCAGGAAGCCGCAACCAGAATGTGGGAGCTGGGAAAAAAGAGTCCCTGTCTTTGTTTGTCAGTGGAGAAAAGTGAAATCGAACCCGGACGGGTAAAGATGCCCACGGGTCAAGCTAATAGGACAGTGATGTGCTAAATCGTTTAAGGGGAAATTATTATGTTATGTCTGACAAAGAAAGGAACGCATTTTACAACTGTATTCCATCCCATCTTATCACTCTTTCTTTAAAAAACATAAAGAAAGAACTTAGTGCCTTTTGAGGGTTTAAGTTGCTTTTTTTGAAAAATGAAAGGAAAGCGAAGAGTGTAAGCTGATTCTTAAAACCGGTGGATTGATTCTCCAAAGCAAAAATTTTAACATGGAAATAATTCATTTGTTTTTGTTTTTGCGATATTTATTCTTATAAACGGTTGATTCTTGTAACCACTGATCACTATAAGCGGTGGTCACTGTATATATATATATATATACAGTCGGACCTCTATATATCGAACTTCCATATATCGAAAGTCTCTATATATCGAACAGTTGGTGAATCCCAGTTTTCATTAGGTAGAGAAACTATCTCTATATAACGAAAGAAATTTCTATATATCGAATTTTTTTCCAAAAGATTCTTAACGTGGCACGTGATTTTTCTGCCCCGTAAAGATTTTTCCCTTAGAGATTTTTTAGACGTTGATGAAGTCGGTGTTTCCGATTACCCCACAGATGACGACATCATATACTCACTTCAGAAAGAACAAACTGACATCCAAGAAGATGAAGAGACTCTAACTGAAGCAGAAATTGATAATCCTGCGAAAAAGAAATGCGCGCAACATTTGATGTAATCCGTCGTGGTCTTCAATTCGCGGAAAATGTCCCGGAGGCAGTATTTAGTGGACTTATTAAGTGTGAACACTTTTATGATGAATTTTCTTCTAAATTTATTGTGCAACAAGACATTCGAAAGTTTTTTACAAAAATGTAAATCAATTGCGTTTGAATTTAAAGGTATGTAAATTTGGTTTGATAACTAAATCTAGTATAATTAATTAATTGATATTTTTTAATCGATAATAATTTTCATTTATGAATGTAGGTAATTTGTAGTAATGTGATTCATATTTAAATTTGTTGATATGAAAGTGATTTCGTATATTAGAAGAAAATGCACATTTTTCTTGCAATACAACGTATCACCAATATTTTAAGTATAACCGTTTCTATATATCGAATTTTTTTCGGGAACCGTCGACTTCGATATATGGAGGTCCAACTGTATATATATGAGGCGGTGAAAGGCAAAGTGGTGTGAGATTTTCAACTTTTTCTATTTGAGGGCAAAAATGTAATCTCCATGTTCAATTTATAGTGGAATCGCTAATAATTATTGTTTGCAATATTATAATAATTGTTATGAATTATAATTTTTTCAATTTATAGTGCGAACTTTTGTAGTTTTTGCAATAAAACGCTTCGGACTTACACCACTTGACTTACTGACTTACACCACTTTGCCATGCACCGCCTCATTTATATATATCCCATGGTTTAAATATCACGTAGAATCAAATAAGACACACTCCATTGTGAAATCCTTTTAAAAAATAGTCAGCTAGATCGCATGTCTGTGTTCATGCAAACATCTTGTTCCGATAAAGGTGAATAATAGTTTGCGAAGAGGGATCTTCGTGAACTACATCTAACAATTTATGAATAGTCCCTCAAGGGTCCATAATGTTTTCTCCCTTTTCTCCAAAGATTTTTTTTTTCAGAATTGAATCCAAAACAAAAATTGAAAAAAATGGAAATAGTGGGACAGTAAAAACGCAAATGACTAAACATTTTCAAAATTTAATACACGGAAAGGAATTTCAGAAAATAAAATATGCTCTTTATGCTTCTTTTTCCATCCACCTGGAGAAAATAAAAATGGTGTTTAAAATTCATCCATTTTGTAAAAAGATTACTTCTTCAAAGTGTAAAATATTTTAGTTAACTTAATTTTAATTACGTCCTGCAACTGGATTAGTTAAAAAGTTTATATCCCATCTACATACCTGTGGCATTATGGCATATGTTGATACGTCCGAAAAATTCAATGTTATGTTTTTAGTTGATACATCACACTTAAAATTGGTTCTTTAATGTGGCAAAATCTAATAGTGGAATTACGAAATAATACTAAGTTATTCGTACTGGCTAATGCTGTTATGTATAAAAGAGGTATAATGCTTCGTCCCTAACTGAATATTTTAGTCCCTAATTGAAAATTTTCATTGAAGACCAGCCATGTGCTTGAGGTTGAATATGAGTATTAACTGAAGAATATTTTGATTGAAAAACTTAATTGAGCGATTTTATATTTCACTAGTTGATACCCGTCAAAACATGACTGCTAGATAGTAAATAAATGTATACTAATACACAAATTATACTCAACACATCATCGCCAAATGTTGAAAATCATAATAATGCGCAAAAACAAATTAATGTGTTTATGCGGACTCGTGCTTAGTGAGTATCTAAAGCCAGATTTAAAAATGTCACTGAGCATGCGCAGAAAGCAATTTTTTTAATGTAAATTATCGTTAATTAAACAGCACGAAATGAACAATTTCCGTGAGGTTTAATCTTATATTTCACAAACATAATTGTCATAAAAATAAGAATGGCAGAGGCAGATCTGGAGAGACTCTTCGGAACATACGTGTTTATTATTAAAATGTGTCACTGAGCATGCGCAGAAACAGTGAGTTTCTAAAGACAGATTTAAACATGCCACTGAGCATGCGCAGAAATCAATTATTAATTGTAAATAATCACTAATTAATAG
>OU015490.1:172199474-172356974 GCA_907164885.2 Dolomedes plantarius | reverse complement strand
TTATTACCAACGATTGAAATTTAATGATATTAAGAAGAGGATGAGGTGAAGTTTGACATATATATATATATATATATATATATATATACGTGTGTGTGTGTGTGTGTCTGTCTGTCTGTCTTAAGGCAATGTCCGAAATCTTACTACTTCTCGCTTTGGTAAAGTCATATTTCCAAAGCCCGAAGTAAAAGGGAATTTGCGACCACGCCGAGCTTTGGGCAGCCAATTCGCGATACGCCCGAAAAACTATCGCTAGTTCGTGAATTGTACAAGAAAATGTAGCCAAAGCTAGAAATTTAATGAAGCTGGATCATACATTAACAGGAGTTGATCACACCAGTTCTAAGTCCTATTATTACCACTGTGAGAATCTCTTTAGTCAAAGTAGAAAACAATCACTTCAAAATTATAGAGAAAAGCTAATCAGCAGTCCGAACTGTTTTATTTATGCTGAAAAGTTATGCGAATGCAAAAAATGTCTTGCTAGTTGAAAAACACATGAAAGAGAATAACAGTTTCTTCAGTTGAAACTCCACAAATGGCGTGAGCTGCTTGTTTGCTCAGCACAGAGGTGTGAGCGTTTGAAGCTTCCCTTTCACAAACGATATAGTATGCATCATTATTCCCTGCTTGGAGGTTTTCGTTGCTCTTGCTTATATCATCCTTTTGATCTTTTTTTTTTCAATCGAAACATCCTTCTCGTGTTTTTCACCGTCTTACCTGCTGTCGGTAGATGCAGAACGTAATGCAGTTTCCATTCCATCCCCGACATTTTTAGATCCTCCTTTGTTGTAAACAGCTGTACAATTTCTGTAGAACATTGAGAAGTACTGGTTAACCTTGTACCATAACGTGACCAATAAATCAAACTTTCACATTAAGAAAGACGTCAGGTTGCGCTTTTCTTCATTTATTTACGGTACAGAACACACATATACATTTAACCATATACAAGATCAGAAAAACAGCATCAAAATTTCGTTTGTAGCCCAAGCGTTCCCTCTCTCCGGGGCCAACGAAATCTCTCGACTGCAAAATCTTCACCCTTCCAAATTCTATTTTTCTTGACGCATGCGCCTAGTGTTCTAAGAAGTAGATGGGGACTTGTTGACGCCCACGCACGGACTTCGGTTTGACATAGTACGATACAACTCATCCCCTCGTGGACTTTTCGAGCAGGTTGTTCTTCAAGAAAAGGCAGCAAAAAAACATGGCAAAAGAAAACAATGCAGTTCCAAGGCTGAAAGTAACAGTGACAATGCATAAAACTTAAAATACCTTAAATGCTAAGTAATAGAAATCATACATAACATAAAATTACAATAACAGGACGAAATTATCATGCAATTAATACAATAGTTAAATATTGTGTACAACAGAAACAGTGTGTAAACTGTCCTTTCTTTTCTACTATTTTTTTTTCTTAGGCAACAAAAAATAATTAAGCGAACAGTCATTATAAGAATTTACTTCATAAAATAAACAAAATTAAAGAATAGTGAGAAAAAAACTTTTTTTTCGTTTAATCTGGGCATGGTACACGGCTAAAGAAAATACTATCGGCATTTTTGTGTAAAGTTCCCCTACGATGCACTGCATCATAATTGTATGGTTGAAGTTCTAATGCCCAACGCATTAATCTGGGGTTTGAGCTGGCATTTGTACTGCGCCGCACTAATGGATTGTGGTCGCTTTGTATTTTGAATTTTTGTCCATCAAGATAACAATGCAGTTTCTTTACAGCCCAAACGATAGCGGCACATTCCTTCTCAGTGGTAGAATAACGTCTTTCCGTTTTAGAGAATTTCTTACTGAGGAATAACCACTGGGTGTTCTCCTTGGTCGTCCACCTGAGAAAGAACGATTCCCATTCCTAAATCGGAAGCATCGGTTTGAAGTAAAAATTCTCGACTAAAATCAGGTGCATATAAGACTGGTTGACAACTAAGAATCCTTTTTAATTCTTGAAAAGCAGACTCTGGCAATCAATTTATACGCCCTCGTTTATTTTTTCCTTTCAAAGCTTCAGTTAAAGGTGCAGCAATTACCAAAAACATGGGATTACCAAAACATGTCGGCGATAACTGCCGGCTAATCCAAGGAAAGCTCGTATTTCAGTTTTAGTAGATGGAGTTGGGAACTGTTTGATAGCCTGGACTTTTAACTCGGCAGGTCTTTTTTGGTTCTGTCCAATATCGTGTCCCAAATATTTGACATATTCTTGTGCAAACATACACTTTGAAGGTTTAATTGTTAAGTTAGATTTTGAAATTCTGTGTAAGACATTATCTAAATGTTTAACGTGATCTTCCCAATGACTAGAGAAAATTGCTACATCATCTAAATATGGCACGACGAATTCTTCACACCCTTTCAGTAATTTAGCCATCGTTTTGCTAAAACAGTGCGGGGCATTTTTTAGCCCGAATGGCATTCATAAAGAACGATAACTTCCAAAACTGGTATCAAATGCCGCCAATTTTGGGGATCTTTGACTGAGAGGTATCTGCGAATACCCCTTGGCAAGGTCTAGGACAGTAATGAATTTCGCTGAAGAAACAAGTTCTACTCTTTCTTCGATGTGTGGGAGAGGAAAATATTCTGTCTTTGTGACTTCATTTAGCCTGCGATACTCGATGCATGGTGTGGAATATCCGTTTGGAACTTCTGCAAGGATCACTGGAGATGTGTAATCAGATACTCCAACATCAATGGCTTTATATTGCAATATCTTTTTTATTTCGCATATCAAATTTTTATTCTGTCTGGGAGACAATCGATATGGTTTTGCTTTTACCGATTTATCATCTATTAATTCTATGTCATATTCAACCAGATGTGTCATACCAGGCTTATTTGAAATGGCTCTGGAATATTTCAATAAAAGATCTTGCAAATGTTGAATTTGACATGATTCCAATCTTTTCCCCAACTGACGCTCTTGGACAATTTCAGCAAAATTAAAAATATTGGGATTTGACTCCATGCTTCGAAAATCAATGTAAAGCTCTGGTTGTTCAATAGCTTCATTGCAATCTAGAAAATTAATCAATTCAGGTCTCGAATGGTAGGGTTTCCAAAGGTTTACATGATAAATTTGTGACGTTTCTTTCTTATTTGGAATGCTGACGATGTAGTTAGTATCCGAAATCTTACTCAGAATTGTTTCCCGGTTCATATTGCTTCTTTCTCTTCTTTAATCAGTTTAACATATTTCCCCCTGTAAAGTAACAAAACTCTACTAGTCAAATATTTAAAAGAATATATACTGAGAGAAAACACTGCTATCTTCAGATCATTGCTTCAGGAAAATTTGAATTCTCCCTTCAAATGAATTGTATGTTGGAAATATTTCTCTTAAAATCTCTTGGTTTACATGATTGCTAGACTAGTTTATGAATAAAAAACATAATGCTGTCATTCATTTTGCTGTGGATGTAGTTTAGAATAAAACATTATTTTGATTTATCATTTCTCTGTGTGTTCTTTATACTTTATTATATATCCAGTATGAACAGTAGTTATTTAATAACAAGTCAAATGCTGTCATTCATTTTACAATAGTTTACGTGATTAAGTTTAACGTGAAACATATTACTTTGATTTATCTTTTCTCTGTGTGTTCTTCATACTGTATTATATCTACAGTATGAAAAGTAGCAATTGAGTAATAAGTCAAATGCTATCATTCATTTTACTATGGATTAAACTAACCACGAAACATATTAATTTGATTTGTCTTTTCTCTGTGTGTCCTTTATACTGTATCATATATACAGTACAGACAGTAGATATCGAATAATAAGTGAAATGCTGTCATTCAAATTACTGTGGATTAAACTTACCGTGAAACATATTATTTTGATTTATCTTTTCTCTTTGAGTTCACCATATTGTAATATCTGTTCTGAATACAAAAGCATAGAGATAAATTAGTGATCAAAATCTTTTTTAGTTATAAGGAATTTTTTTACCAAGGTAAAAGAAAAAGTTAAATTATACTATTTATGTATCTATAGCTGACGTCAGCATATCTCAAGCTATCACCTTAGGGCAGTTACTAATCACTTTAATTTATTACAACGTACATCAGCTTGTACTGTCAGGGCCACTCTGATCTTTCAGCGTTATTAAACGTGGAATGAAGCCTATTTTGTTTTCTGTTGAAGGTTCAATAAGTGATGATAAATAATCATGGAGACTATAACGAACTTCATGACTTAAGCAGTGTTTTCGTATTTAGCAAAGAAATTGATGATATATGTCATCGAAAATTTCTCCCGGAGCCAGTCGCAAAAGCTGAAAATTTTCTTAATCTCCTCCATAAATCACGCGAAAGTTATTGTGTTCATTAAACATAAACATCTCAAACTCTTCGATGCTGAAAGTTAAATTTTCTTTTGCGCTTCGTCGTCCCGAACGAAGCGATCTAGAGGGAGTTTATATAAAGATAGTTGTAGGGGTACGTTTTCCACTCAGAATTAGTTTTTTATCATTCCTTTATCATGTGCAAGGGGTGCTAACAAGAAGCAAAAGAAGAGCTTTACTAAACTCGGAAGTATTTCTGCTCTTTAATCAAAACTTGCATTAATACATATGGCTCATGTATACAAATTAATCATGGAGAGAGAGATGCGGTATTAAGGCTTATGTGTACTAACCGTATTGGATTCCCTCACCTCAATGTTAACCTATGTAGAAAATGTGACCAAATATAGCGAACTTGGATTTAAATTTTTTTTAATTATACTCCATAAAAGAGAAAGAAATTTTACATCTTGGGGCATTTTTCGTTTTTTTAATGCAAATAACATTTTTAAATTTAAATTACTCGGGGGTAAAAATCTGGTAAAGTGTGTTTTAAACGCTCATCCATTTCTTTGGGGAAAAAAATTTATAAACGGAATCCTGTTGCAAGGTGCAGAAAAGTTCAGGCTATCTGAAAATACTCTTTTTATTTGATTATGAGCATTTATGTAGCTGTTAATAGTAGACAAATTTTCTCCATAGCTTGCATTGAGGTGATCGAATCCAATAGTGTTAGTACACAGCAGCCTCAACGAGAAACAATAGAAATTCTGTATGGAAATCTGAAGTAGTCCTGTTCTCTAATTCTGTCATCTTGCATAAATACATCTTGCTTACGTACATGAATAAATCATAGAGAGAGATGTGGTATTAACAAGAAACAATAGAAATTCTGTACAGAAAAATGAAGTATTTCTGTTCTTTAATTCTGACAACTTGCATTAATACATCTTGCATATGTATATGAATAAATCATAGAGATAGAGAGAGATGTGGTGTTAACGAGGAAGAATAGAAATTCTGTATAGAAATATGAAGTATTTCTGTTCTCTAATTCTGTCATCTTTCATCGATACATCTTGCTTATGTATATGAATAAATCATAGAGAGAGATGTGGTATTAACGAGAAACAATAGAAATTCGGTATAGTAATATGAAGTATTTTTGATTTCTAACTCTGTCATTTCGATTTAATACATCTTGCAAATGTATATGAATAGATCATAGAGACAGATGTGGTATTAATGAGAAACAGTAGAAATTTTGTACAGAAATATGAAGTATTTCTGTTTTCTAATTCTGTCATCTTGCATTCATACATCTTCTTATGTATATGAATAAATCATAGAGAGAGATGTGGTATTAATGCAAAAGAATAGAAATTCTGTATCGTAATATGAAGATATTTCTGTTCTCCAATTCTGTCATATTGCATCGATACATCTTGCAACCTCATGTGGTATTGACGAGGTGTATGCATACCTCATGTGGTATTAACGAGAAATAATAGAAATTCTGTATAGTAATATGAAGTAGTTCTGTTTTCTAATTATGTCATTTTGATTTAATACATCTTGCATATGTAAATGAATAAATCATAGAAAAAGATGTGGTATTAATGAGAAACAATAGAAATTTTTTACAAAAATATGAAGTATTTCTGTTCTCAAATTCTACCACCTTGCATCAATACATCTTGCTTATGTATATAAATAAATCATAGAAAGAGATGTGAATTTAACTAGAAACAATAGAAATTCTGTATAGAAATATGAAGTATTTCCGTTCTCTAATTATGAAAACTTACATCAATACATCTTGCTTATGTATGTGAATAAATCATACAAAAATATTTGGTATTAACTAGAAACAATAGCAATTTTGTATATAAATGTGAAGTATTTCCGTTCTCTACTTATGACAACTTGCATTCGTACATCTTGCGTATGTATATGTATAAATCAGAAAAAGGGATGCGGTATTAACGAGAAAGAATCGAAAATCCCTATAAAACTATGAAGCATATCTGTTCTCTAATCACAACTTCCATTAATACATATTGCACATTTATAGGAATGAATCAGAGAGAGAGAGAGAGTTGTAGTATTAGAGAGAAACGATAGAAATTCTGTATAGAAATATGAAGTATTTCTGCTCTCTAATTCTGTCAACAACCGGATGGCTAGAATGGCTAGGGCGCTAGCATTCGGTACCAGAGTGTGTGGTTTCAAGTCCCACTCTTCGCAATGACGTTTTCGGAATCGGCTTTAAGCAGTAGGTCCCGGTCTAATTAGTCTCCGTGTAGCAAACTTGACCATAGCGCTCCAAACCAAACGCAACCAAACCTGTCAACTGGCATTAATACATATTGCTCGCGTATATGAATAAATCATAAAAAGAGATGCGGTATTAACGGGAGACAATGTAAAATCTCTATAAAATTATAAAGCATATCTGTTCTCTAATCAAAGCCTGCATTAATGCATCTTGTTCATATAGGACGGATGGAGATTTATTAGTGCCAACACAGTTGTAGAACCCCCCAGGCAGCAGATCCCGGGAAAGCAACTTACACTACACCTACGTCACATACCTGCCTTACCTCAGAGCGAATGAGCTCTCCCCGTATACATATTGCGCCTGCACAGTGACAGGAGGAACACAGCCATGTTTTAGTTACCAGTCTATCGTACGAAATAATTTGTTGCATGGTAGTTGTGGAATTAAAATGCTTATGCGCACACTGTGGCTGATGTGTTTGCTCGATGGGGCTGAGAAATTCTCTACCATCCTCCATATTCCCCGGACTTAAGGCCCTGTGACATTGATCTCATACCCAACATGAAGGAACCGCTCCCTGGATTCCACCTGTAATAACACAGGGTCGTGACCTGTTGCTATTAACTACGGCTGAAATCGTATCTCGTACACTGGTTGTAAGTTCGCCAATAGGGCGGTAATTAATTAATTAAATAGATGGGCCCAACTCTCAAGAATGATACTGAATATACATATATACACTTTATTTATACATATTTAAATACCTTCAAACTTGTAACACTTAGCAAACGCTGAAACATTAGTAATGCTAGGAATTTACATATATATATATATAAATATATATAATCTTATCCGATCACTATATTTTAAATCATACGATGTCGCCGGCCCTCGCGGGTTAGAGGCGATTATGTAAAGAGTCGGTATGCGAATTGATATAATACAAAATGCTCACCCATTTGTCGCAGCCGTCTACATTGAATTCACCGATAACGCTGGTCCATAGTAGTACACAAAGTTCACACAGTGTTCACAGAGTTCGTGGATACAGTTTGTTCACTGTAGTGTCGCGGTGTATCCTCGTCCTATTAATCCAGTTCACTCTATTGGGACTGAAGAGTTCGGGGTCCTTTTATGTCGAAGATCACTTATGAAGACTCCTCGGACGTTACTCAGCACAGGTAGCATCTCTTACACTATGCGGGTCGGTCAGCATTGGTGGGCGGTTAATGTTGCTCAGCATAGGTGCCTTCTCTTCCGATATGCGGGTCGATCAGCACTGATGGGTGGTCGTCTGGGTGTCCAACTCGCTAAGCGACGGTGCGTATCTCTCTGGTATCGGCTTACTTAATGGTAGTGTCGTCTCTTCTCCCTCGGCACTACGTAGACATCTATGGGCAATCGCTGCTTCTGCAACTTCTCGTCGCTGATTATTCGATTTCGCGTCCGGAGCTAACGCTGTTCAATCCGTACGTATTATGTAGTTGCGAAGGACCGGCGTCTTTCTTCTAATAGTATACAGTGGGTCTCTTCTCAGCCCTGTGGCAGCTTATTTTTTTGTTGAATTTCGTAAGTTAGGGCTCTCGTCGGCCCGTTGGCAGCTTACTGTATTATCATCTCTTTTTTTAATGGCGCTCTCTCTACAAATGTCTCATCATCTTGTATATATTCTTCTCCATCCTCGTCTCATTGGTTCTCGCTTCCTCGGTCCCTATTCGCTCGCCACTCCCTTGTTTATAGAGGGGGCGGATGAGATTAGCTCTCATAGGTTATTCTTGCCTCTTGCCTTTCGCAATTACATAAGTTCTGGCGCCGCTTATGTCTGGTAAAACTTCCCATCAGACGGCCCCATCTGCTCGACCTCCGACCTCAGATATACGGCCGTTGACAACTTAATTTCTAAGTTTTTTATGGTACCGTAAATCTGGCGTTATAAAAATGTCGGGACTGTAAATTTGCTTGTCCACGCAAGCTGGGTGGCCCCTTAACAATTTAGGTTTCTGTTGTTTTCACATTCCGACTCTTTACAATACCATAGATGCTGCCGGCTGCAGACCGCTCCCTTCGAAGGATCAACAGATTAGGTGCTGCCAACGGCATCCTACAGCTTCCAGAACGTCAGCAACGGGTGCTAAACAATGCTGGTTACTAATTGGAAGGACTTTAAAATTTTTACCCCTGTATCTCGTCTGTATACTTTGTACTTACCTAGTTGCCACTACTCAAGTTCCATCCTATGCACATGAATAAATCAGAGCGAGTAATTGGAGTTGCATGAAAAACCTATACGGAGTAAAAGAAAAACGTAAAACATGTGTGACATCATGGAAAGTGACATCCTGGTGGTCAGCATCGGGTTTCGGTGCATCGGGATTCGGTACTCAGATCGAAACAAGCCCCTCTGAAGGTCTTCGTGTCGATCCCAAGTATGGGAATTTTAAATCCATAACCCGATAAGTCCTTCCCTATGGTTTTTAGGGATGGGTGGAGGGTACGACCCCCGGACTCTACCTCTGGAGGTGCTTGTTCTAAATTGAGGAGCCCTAAGGGATATTGGAAAAAAGCCTACCGCATTTGGTAAAAAAGTGTAACAACATGATTAGGATTTTTAAGACATGCTGTTTGCTTTCATAAAATGCAGTAGGCAATATTCTTTGTTTGTGATAATTCAATGTACAAATTTACATTTCAAATACGCCTCAGTTACTGCTAAAATACTGCTTCACAGAATCGTTAAGAAATCAATGCTTTCACTAATGAGAACATTTCTGGCACAATAAAATTAGTTTCTGTGGTTGTTTTTGTTTCAATTAATGTAGTTTCTTTCTAAATTGTCTATTTTCTAAATTTCCTGTAAATGAAACAATGCATAGCAAAAACTTTCAAAGCAAAAGAAGGTTTCTGGTATATTAATACAGAATGCAATGGTCGATATATTTATACGGTGCAACATACAGAAAATTGAATGGAAAAAAAATTATAACGTTCAAATAAATTCAAATAACTTTCAAATAACTCTTAATAAAGCCAGTTATTAAGAGTACAGTTCTTACAGCCATCAACTGTTGCTCAAAAGCTAAATCTACCATATACCATTAAGAATTGTGTCAACTGTTTTATATTGTCTGATGGGAACCTCAGGACTTGAGGTAACCTAGTGGTAGAGCATCGGCTTTTGATGTTGAGGGTGCTCGGAATCCCGACAAGCGCCATTAAATACCTACGTGTCTAGGCCGAATATGGACACATAAAATCCGTAGAACTGAAAGTCCCTCTATGAGGTCAGAGAGGATGGGAGAGGGTACGATCCCCATATGTCACCCCTGGGGGTGCTCGGTCAAAATTGAGGTGGAACCTGGTTAAGTCCGATTCCGATCCTTGGGGTGCCATTATAAACTGAAGCCGCAACCTTCAGCTTGTTATCCTAAATGGACCTGTTCTGGAATACATCCGGTCAATGGGCATTGGAAAGTACAACTACAAATCGGAACCTGTTTACCTGCACTATTATTGCCAGTGACGCTCAACCTTTTTATGTCTAGCTTCACCACTTTTGGATGGCCTTCAAACCCAACGCTCATCTCAGTCCTGAAACACACCTACATAAATTCCGAAAGATTAAAATGTGTGGCAAAAATAAACAATACATACAACTTAGGAAAACCAAAAAATTCAATGTAAAAAGTGACCACAACAGGAAAAGTAAAATTAATGAGATGGCTGATACTATTGAAATCAGATCTCATTGAAATCATAAAAAAAATCAAAACGGTGCTTAATAATCGATAACTATTATATAACAAATCGCTAAATTTAATTTTTGTTTTCACGTGTCTTGCAAAAGTACATTTTCTACACATATTTTTTGATAACCATTCGTTCTCCTTCCCCTGAATATCTCCTGTGGCTGCCCCACCTCGAACCCAGGTTGAGAACCCCTGATCTTTACTGAGTATATAATAAGTTTATTACAAGATAAACTTACATAAGTAAGAGTTTATTATAAGATAAACACCAGTACCATGGCTACAATGAAATACGGTAAGACAGTGTTCATTGTGAAGGTCCGGTATATATACAAATGAATAAATCACTGAGAAATAAGAGTTTGCAATTTAAAATAGAAGGTGCGCCCATAAAGAAATCGGACAAATTAAAAGATCAAACAATAAAATAAAAAAGGTGAAAGAATAGTCTCCTGGCTAGAAAGAGTGACATCACAACTCTTGTTAACGCCAGTTTAAACTGGTTATTTAGTCATTTGCATATCAAACCACCGTAATAATTTTCATTTACTGAGAAGGCATTGTACAAAAAAATTCGCTTCGGAATGGAACAACGTTGAACATTAAATTTTGTTACAAATTAGGTAAATATGCTACCAAAATTTTAGAGAGGCTTCGAACAGTATATAGTGATGCATCGTTATCAAGAACACAAGCGTATGAGTGGTACAACCACTTAAAATGTGGGCGGGAAAGCTTTGAAGATGAACCAAAGACAGGTCGCCCTTAAACTTCAAAGGATGAGGAAAATGTGGAGAAAATTCGTACTTAAAATTAAAGACTAAGGTGATGCTGATGGCATTTTTTGGTTACAAAGGACTTATTCACCACTAATTTGTTCCTGAAAATCAAGCAATTAATCAGTATTTTTACAAGGAGGTGCTTTTTCGATTAAGAAACGGGATAAGGCGAGTTGGGAAGGAACTGTTTGATTCTGGGCAATGTTTTCTTTTGCACGATAATGATAGGCCCCGTACAGCAATTTCTGTACAACAATATCTTGCTAGGCATTCAATTACAGCGATAAATCACCCACCATATTCTCCGGACTATATATATATATATATATATATATATATATATATATATATATATATATATATATATATATATATATATATATATACATACATACATACATATATATATATCTATGTATACATATACATGTATATATATATATATATATATATATATATATATATATATATATATATATATATATATATATATATATATATATATATATATATATATATATATATATATATATATATATATATATATATACGTTTTATGAAAAAAAAAGTCTACATATACATTTCAATTTCATATATTTTCAAGAAAATATGAAACGGAACAATATCTGTTCGTAAGCTGTAAACACATCATTTTTTACCGTATTTTTATACGCGAAATATTAAGTTATAAACATATAATATAATTGAAAGGATTATTTCTCAATTTTTGTAATTATCTGGCGGGAATAAATAAACATTAGTAAACATATCTTTGAATTTTTATGCCCTTTTTTTAACTTATCATTAACTACATGTCATTAGAGGCATAAACATATCTAATTTGCGAACAAAAATAGAAGCATCCAGTTATTCAAAATAATGAACGTAATTACCATGTTTAAAATTCCGTTTAAACATATTTTTTTTAACTACTACCTCCGTTTCCCTTAATACTGTTTCTTTATCAAGAACTTGCTGTTTTGAATTCTTTCAAATCTTTTGCCTCAGAAATCGGTTATATTAGTTCAAATAAAAGGAATGCATGCCTAATTAGAGTTGTTTGAATCAGAAATAAATCAATTCAAAAACCAAATTCCAACAAAACGAAAAATCTGTGTGCATATATGCCTTTGAAAAGGAGGGGGAACTAATTAAGGAGTTTTTAAAGAAAACTTCTCAGAAATTAAACATTTTAATTTTTATTGCGTTCGGTAATAAATTAGCGTTCCCGTTTTCTCGTGAATGCGGTAAATATTGATGCATTTAATTAATTAGAGGTAAAATATATTTTAAAGAAGCTATCATGTTTTCGAGAATTATTTTTGTCGTGTATGCGAGGAGAAAATTTTTGCTTCTTTTTTAAATTCATTTTACATCGTGATATATTTTTAATCTTCCTTCAAAAACAGTTCTTGCTTTTTTTTTTCCTACTTCGTCATAAACATGCTGTAACGACTGATAATAAAGTTTGTAGTTACACAAGATATTTACATTTTCATCTGATGCTGATGAATAAAATATAATGTGTAGGGAGTGAAAAAATTAAAATGTTCGCTAAAGAGACAATTAATTTTGTTGCTTTTGACAACACGTTCCGAGAAAATCAAGGGAATTTCGGGGAAATATTTTGTTCTTGATAAAGACGGAGGGTAAAAATTCTATCCCTGAATTTCTATAGGCTTCTTCTAATTTTCTTTACAGTTACAGATTTATGTAACAAGAGATGAAAGTGAACCGTCCAGTATACAAGGTGCGATAGAATGGACTCCCACGTTTCAAAGGGTCATAAAAAGAAAAAAAAATTAAGGAGTCTCTTCTAACGAAACTATCGTGGGTTATCAACGTAGGATTACGTATCGTTGTATACCTCTTTTGTATGTATATATGTATGTATGTGTTATGTATATACGTATCTATCTATCTATCTATTTGTATATATAGAGTGTGTCACAATTCCGTCCAGGGTTTGGAAGGCTTATAAAAAAATATTACCAATACAGCAACAAAGTTCACTTTACTGGAGAAAAAAACATTACAAGTTTTGTTACACAAATGTTCAATATGTGGACCTTTCGTGATGCGGCAGATATCAAATCTAAAGTCAAATTCCAGTTTCGCTCGCTTTATCCCAGCATCTGTAATTCCGCACTCGCTTGACGAATTGACTTTCTCGGGCTTCGCACAAACGTATCTCGTACACGAATAAACTTTTCCGCCGAAGGGTTTGGACGACCAGTTCGTTTCCCATCACACAAGCAACCACTTTCCTGAAATTTCCAAAACCACGCATGAACCACGCATATTGCTATTAGACCTACGTTTGTGCCGCCATCTACTAACACATTTGTGAAACATAACTTGTAATGTTTCGTTCTCCAGTAAAGTCAACTTTGTTGCTGTATTGGTAATATGTTTTTTTATAAGCCGTCCAAACCCCGGAGGGAATTGTGACACGTATATATATATATATATATATATATATATATATATATATATATATATATATATATATATGTGTGTGTGTGTGTGTGTGTGTGTGTGTAAGTCAAAATTTTGACGCATTTTGGTCCTTTTCTGTATAACTGTTTACTGCTTCCCAAGCGATACAGACTGGGTTTGGCACGCTGCCAAAATTATACTTCGCAACGACGGACGGTTTTAGCTTCAGAAATTTTGCTTTTCGAGGATCGTTATGGAGAAACGTAATCCTACGTTAAAAACGAACGAAGCAATTTACAAAAAAAGCTTTATATTTTCAAAAAGTACTAACAATATATGTTTTTTTTTCCATTAGGGTTTGAAAATAACAGCTCTCAGATGGCGCCCGTTATTTCCGTTGAGCTGCTGAAGCCGGACGTTAGATTTTTCTATCACTCTGTTGGTCACTTCTGGCAAAAAAATGGCAACTTCCTCACGAATAGCGGACTTAAGCCTGCTGTGTACTAACCCTATTGGATTCGCTTATCTCATTGTTAACCTATGGAGACAATGTGTCTACTATTGACACCTACGTAAATGCTAATCACTGTACAGCAAATCTGTCCTTTATATGAAACTACGTGATTCTGTACAAACAAAAGTTTTGATTCATATATCAAAACCAGAATGGTCCATCACGTACCGTTTTTGTGAGAGACCCACTTCTCATATTTATACAAATTGGTTACAGAGAAATGTAACAGAGGCGTGATTATAGAAAACACAAACACCAAAATAATTCTTTTGGCTGCTTCCTCTTGTAGACAACAGTTGGCGTGTCCCTGATAACAGACCAGCAATATTCAACTAGCATATTTCCACTCCATCGTCCACTGAAACGCTTTTCAGTGTTTTTGCTGTTTCAATTTTTATGTTTTTGATGCCAGGAATGAAGTTTTTCCTTACAGGCCACTGTTTACGGATGTAGTGATTTTTTTTCCATTCTCAGAGAAAGCAGCAAATTTTAGTGTATACCTGTTGCATGCCTGTTAATATCCCAATGACTTTCAAATCTCCACTTTTTAATGTAGTGTACTCAATTAACTTCAGTATAGCACTCATAACTTCATAAGTTTCCTTTGTATTCGTAGAATATGCTACAGGAACAGACGGACAAACATTGCCAATATGGAGGAGCGCTGCTTTGAAACTACGTTTGGACGACTCAATAAACAGGCACCACTGATGGATTATGTTCATGTCCCAATGCCTGAAACAGGCCATTCACATCTCAGCGATATATGATGTCTTCTTTCTTCGCAAAATAGTCTACAAAATGGCTTTGTCGTCTTTTAAATGACCTTATTTCGTGTAGCGGCGCGTGCCGCTACAGTATAGATTTCCATTGCTAAAATGTGGATTTTGGGGGGAAATGGTGCGTGATAAACAAAACATAATTACAGATTCGTCATTTGCAGCCAAAAATATACAAGAGACACACATTTTCATCCGAAGGACATTTTTCATCTTGTACACTGTAATCCAACAAATTAATTAATACTCGTTAATACCACTCGTTTCTCTTTAATACCACATAAATGCTGTGGTATTTTCAGATAGAAATGGTGCAAGTGAAAATAGGTCTGCACTTTGCAACAGGATTCCTTTTATAAATTTCGTCCACGAAAGGAATTGAGGAGCGTTTAAAACACACTTTACCAGATTTTTCACCGCGAATAATTTAAATTTTAAAATATTATTTGCATTTGCTAAAGAAAACGAAAAATGCCCCAAGATGTAAAATGTCTTTCTGTAGTATTAAGGAGTATAAATTTTTAAAAAAATCTTTAATTCCAATTGGGCAATCCTTGGACACATTTTTTTCCATTGGTTAACATGGAGGTGAGGGAATCCAATAGGGTTAGTACACAGCCACCTCAAGTACTCGCTGCACATTTTTTGACGTTCTCATGTTCCGAGGACGATCACTTGATTTCCGTTGTAATGTAAACCCACTTGCTCTTACGTTTGAAAACCAACATTTGAAATGTATGTATGTATATATTTATGTATGTATGTATATTTCTCTAACAATATTTGCTATTTTTCCATTCATGTAAAGATTCAGGTCCTCAAATTCACCTCAAGGCCGCTGTGTACTAGCCCTATTGGATTCGCTCAACTCAATGTTAACCTATGGAGAAAATTTGTCTACTATTTACAGCTACATGTATGCTTATAATGCAATAGAAATGGTATTTCATATAGCCTGAAGTTTTCTGCACCTTGCAACAGGATTCATTTTATAAATTTAGCCCACCAAAGGAATTGATGAGCTTTTAAAACACACTAGACTAGATTTTTTTCCCTGAATAATTTAAATTTTAAAAAGATTATTTGCATTTTTTTAAAACTAAAAATGCTCTTAAGGTGTAAAATTTATTTTCCTATTATGAAGTACAATATAAAACAAACCTTGAAATCCAAATTGGCCGTCCTGGGACAAATTTTCACCATAGGTTAACAATGAGGTGGGAGGTATCCATACGATTAGTATACAGGAACATTAAATCAGGAGCGTCAACCGCGTATTACGCCACAACTTTCTTTTATATTTTGTAATTTTTAATGTTACAACTTATTCTGGTAATTTTGTTTCAAGCGTTATATTTCTTCAATATAACTTCACTACAAATTTTAATTATGTGTCTATTTTTTCTACAAGGAAAAAATATCTAAAATTATTCCGAAGTTCGTAATCCGCTTATTATATTTCGTATGATTCAATCAACTATGTCGTAAATCCTACCACTAATTAGTAAGACTATTTTCAAATATAGATCCCAATTTACTATTTATCGAAAAACGGGAGACAAAATAATTTGGATGATTAATTTACAATTCTTACCTTTCTACAACCCATTCAAGTAAATTTTGTCAATTCCGACCGCTATCTCGACCACAGCATTGTCCTCTATTTCCGCAGGTTTTTGTTTAGTGGTTTACTCCATTATTGTTTCCAAAATTACAGTAATTAATTAGTTAAGTAATTGAGAAAATGAGACAAGTGTGATTATACTGCTATTTTTTTTATGAAAAGGGAAAAATTTGATAAATAATAATTTTCTGTAGAGAACGCTGTATAATGTCGCCTTTTCTAGAGGCTTACCTCACTGGAAACGCTATGCGGTTAAATTTAAAATCTGTACGTTTTTAATTTATTGCGGTGGAATTAAATATATACGTGCGTATCAAATTATTTATTAAAGGTAACCGCATCCTGAAGTAAAAGAAATTTTGTCTCTAATATAGTTCATTTTCGAATAAGAAATTTATTTATACACACACGCACACATATATATATATTGAAGAGCCGAAACATTATGACCATCTCGACATTTTGCAATGAACTCGTGCGGATGACGTGGAGGGCACGTTGTGGCGTCACGGGAAATGGTTAAGGCGATTCTCTGAGGCATTGTTAAAATGTACTACTATTGGATCCATAACAAAGAAAAACAGAGTCCAAAATAAAATGCGAAGCCAATTTTTAAAACAGAAACATAACAAGGAAATTTGTTTACAAAAAAAAAATTTAACATTTAACCAGTGCAACATATTCAATTAGATCCCGTGTAGATTTACAACGTACGCTCCAGGATCCAGCCCGGCCCATAACACCGGAGCCTAAAATACACGTCCACCCAGGGCGGATTCTATGCAGCGTCTCCCTAGAATGTCTGGATTTTCAGCCGGGGAGCGGCAGATTATCGACTGACAGCTCTTCTTAACGCCGAAACTTTATCGCCCGCCGATGTCACTCGCATGCAGCTATCGCTAAGAGAAGACAGCTTTATTATGGTGATAGAAACCATTTTCTGTTTTCCAAACAGATACCCTCACCACTTGTTAGGAAAACCACATTCCAGAGATTAATCTTCAGGCCAAAACTCTTGCATGTGTTTAAAAACCGTGGGAACCGGCAAAAACTGCCCCGATAACACGCAGCTGTATTTCTCGCACTTTGTGAGGTTTTGGGGAAAAAAAGTTGTGCGGTCGGAGAACCCCCTTCAGGAACGAAGTTCCCTACGCTATTTTTTCAACTTTAAACGTGATTTAATATGTAGATTTCTATTGATTATATTAGAGTATTTTTGTCACGCCAAAAAGCGCAGCCCTCTTTTATTCAACCAACCAACCAACCAACTCTCTCTCTCTCTCTCTCTCTCTCTCTCTCTATTTTATTAAAATTAAAAATTTTAATATATAAATTAATTATTTTGATTCAGATGTTACCTAGCATAATTTTTAATCGGATTAATTTTATCATTTAATCACCAACAGAAATAAATTAATGACACAATATAAATCCTGTGTGAATTAAAACAATAACAAACAATAAATAAGTTTAAACAGGAAGACGCGATTCCATAGGGACGGTATAAAATCTTTCAAGTAAAGCATTTACAACTGGTAGAAGTTTATATAAACGATCATGCTGAGGGTCATCATGTGGTGGTTGTTTACTGTTGTCATTAAAATGTAGAAATTTTTTTATCTTTTCAAAGCGTTTTAATGACATACATTCTTTTATTACATCATTGTCTATGTCAGGTGACCAATATGCCCAAGTGTTTGGTACATGTACAATAGACATCATTATACAAATACCAATGTATTGTTTAAATAATAAATTCGTTACATTGACACACTTTTCTGGGGTTTTTTGCACACTGAAAAAATTTGTTTCTTGAACTATATGCTCAATCAAATCTGCTGTAAAAAGATTGCTAAACAAATTTAGAGGTGTGTTTAAATTCATAATTTCAGGAGCGAGATTCTCGTCACCTCGGAATAAAATTTGATCATCATTTGGAAAAAAATTAGTTTTCTTCCAGTTAATTGCAGGCTTTGTTCTCCCTGTGTTATTTCTATTAGTTTTTAGCATGTTCCCACCATTAGGCAGATCAAGAACATCGCTATTATCAAGTAATGATACCTCATCTTCCAATCACTACTACCATAAAATTTTCATCACAAACTTTGTTTGGTTTATAATTAGGATCACCTGTGCTGCCATCGCTTTCTGTATCAGATCCATCTTTACTATGATCACTCCACGATCTGTTCATAAGTTCCTTAATTTCTTTCTGTGTAAAAAACTTTCTTCCCGCCATTTCCTTAAAAAAATGGCGTAAGCACACCATATATCATTTTTGATACATAAAATTGAAATCATACTTGAATTTTTTATCAAAGATTAAAGAAGTATTTTATTAATAATTATAAAAGCTGCGTACCTCTAAAATATATTTGTAAAACTTTCAAAGCTGTAAACTGACTTTAAAATACTGAAAATATAGCAAATACTAAGGCAGGTCTGGTATGAATTGAATGGCTATCTTTTACTGAGATCGCAGTTGTATTCCTGCTGCCATCTATACTACGAAAATGTAACTAACAGTGATTAAAAGCTTTGCTATGATGTTTCAAAATTAATACAAGGTGCACAAGTGGATAAAAAGTATTGCTTTTGAATATAAAGGGGAATAATAACTTATGTATCAAATTTGATAGAGTGTGCAGTGAAGGGTTTTAAAATTGCCGGTAGCGCTTGTGCGGGGATTTGAACCGGGGACCTCTGCAGTTCTGCGGAGCATCAGACTCCGATGCGATAACCCTTCAGCCACAGAATCCTTGAGACAAAGCTCTTATGAAGGGGACATAACGCTTTTTCGTTACGTGATGATTCCTGCCATTCACTCTACTGTAAGCCGCGTAAAAGAACTTCGTTCCAATAACCCCATACTTCCCCATACTTCCAGTACGCTACAACGTATTCAGGTGTGAATGGTATTTACCTGCAGCTGTGGAGTCTGAGGAATCATTGTTGCCCTTGTTTCTGCGTATGATGGGTTGGTCACGACCTGCTGTTGTTAGTACTTATACGTCATTCATATACTTAAAGTAGATGAATGGCGGTGAAACCATCAGTAGACACTATGGCGTGAACGTCCACGTGTTATCAAGAAAAAAGGACGCTCGAAACTGTCCCTCCTGATGAAGAAAAATCGGCGCCTGACAGTGGTTCAGCTGGCAGCCTAACACAGTTCATTTCCAAGTAGAATTATTTTGGAGCACACAGTTCATCGGACACTGTTAGATATGGGACTACGCTACAGACGTTCCACTCGTTTGCCTCTTTTGACTAAGCGTCATTGCTTCCTACGCCTACACTGAGGAAGGAAACATCGTGACTGGACCATGCATCAGTAGGAGAGAGTCAGATGAATCACAATTCGTCATTCATCATGTCGATGGCCGTGTCGGGGTACGTCGTCTTCCAGGCGAACAGTTTCTCCATCAGTGTACAGCAGTTCATACACAGGCTGGTGGGAGCGGTATTATGATTTGGGGGACGTTCTCATGGGCGTCTCTGGGACCCATGGTTGTGGTAGAACAGACCATGAACTCTGCGATCTATGTGAACATCTTTGCGGACCAGTTGCACCCTTACATGTCGTCTGTCATCCCAACTGGAAAAGGAGCCTTGCAGCAGGACAACGCGCCATGTCAAGCTCGAATTGTGCTGAAGTGGTTCCAGGAACATGATGCTAAATTCCAGTTAATGTCCTGGGCGCCTAACTCACCAGATCTTAATCCGATAGAGCCCAATTGGGGTGTCGCGGAACGGCAGCCCAGAGCTAAAAAACTACTATGTTGCAATATCCCGGATTTGCGTGATCGCTGCTCGAATATCTTGTACAATCTGTCTCCGGCCATCTACCAAGGACTTGTGGCATACATGCTAAGGCGGGTTGAAGCTGTGTTGCGCACCAAATGTGGGCCAACTCGTTATTGACAGGTGGTCATAATGTTTTGGCTCTTGAGTGTATAAATATATATATATATATATATATATATATATATATATATATATATATATATATATATATATATATATATATATATATTTATATATATATATATATATAAATATATTATATAATAATAAAGCTGCTTAATTACAACTGTTGCAACTGTTTTGTGAGACAAAGGAGAGCCAACGCGTTATTAGATAGATGGTCACAATGTTTTGGCTCCTCAATGTATATATATATATATATATATATATATATACAGGGTGTCCATGATTAAAGTCCCACTTTCAAAAGGCTGCAAAAAAAAAGAACCACTGGTCAGAATGACTTCAAATTTGAACTGAATATACTGGAGGGAGGGGGGAACGATTTGGCATAATAAAAAAAAGTTCCAAAATGTCTCAATAGATGCCGCTGTAACATTTTGGAACTCTTTTTTTTTACTATGCCAAATCGTTTCCCCCTTCTTCCAGTATATACAGTTCAAATGTGAAGTCATTCTGACTAGTGGTTCTTTTTTTTGCAGCCTTTTGAAAGTAGGACTTTAATTATGGACACCCTGTATATATATATATATATATATATATATATATATATATATATATATATATATATATATATATATAAAGCATATTATATTGCCAATTTCCTTTTATTTTATGATATTTTTAATGTTACATATTATTTTAATATATTTATTTTCAGTGCAGTGTATCGTAATTTCAATTTCACTACAAATTTGATTATGTTTCTATTTCATCTACAAGAAAAAGTATTAAAAATTATTCAGTAGTTCATAATCCAACACATTATATTTTTCATGATTCAATAAACTACATCGTAATACTTAACACTAATTAGTGAGACTCTTTTCAAATATAGATTCCATTTTACTGTTTATTGAAAGACAGGAGCGGAAATAATTCGGATGATTAATTATCAGTTCTTGCATTTTCCTGCATCCCTATCAAGTATATTTTGTTAATTTCGTTCCCTATTTATACATTCCAAACTAATTTATTTCCGCAGGTTTTTTTAGAGGTTTAATCAGTTATTGTTTCCAAAATTATAATAGTTAATTAGTTAAGTAATTGAGAAAATGAGACAAATGTGATTATATTGCTTTTTTATTAATAAAACGCAAAAATGTGATAAATAATAGTTTGCTATAGATAACGCTGTATAATGTCGCTATTTCCAGAGGCTTACTTCACTGGAAACGCTATGGGGTCAAAATTAATTTCTGTACGTTCTTATTTTATTTAATTATACGTGAGAATAAGGTTACTGATCGAAGAATAAGGTTACTGATCGAATCTTTTATATAGTTCATACTTTAAATTGTTTATTTTGTCATAATAACGACATTATAAATATATATATATATATATATATATATATATATATATATATATATATATATATATATATATATATATATATATAAAATTTAAAACCCCAAAACCCTTTCAAATTCTAAATTCTTTTTAAGTTTCCTTGGGCGTAGAGTTAACTTCGTTTTCGATTCAAAGAACAAAGGAATTGTAAATAACCTAAAAACCAACGTAGGAAATTGACATATCGTCCCTTAAAATCCCCTTCTTTGTATAAGTTTTGCAAGCTCGGAGATCCAGGCACAGCGAATCATTACTCGTTGAACAGTCACGTGACACGTCAGCTATGGAAAAATTATATAAGAGCCTATGGTCAGGTAGAGGAGAGTTTTTTACATTTGTCTTTGCCCCGAGATGTGTCGTCTGCATAATAAAATATTTAAACGAAGCCACCCCGTTGCCGTTATTGCTCCCGGCTCACGACTTGATTTAATTGTAGCATGGCAGGTCCTTAATTCGTCATTCTTCCCGGGGTTGGCTTGTCATTTTACTTACACACACATATATATATATATATATGTATGTGTGTGTATATATATATATATATATATATATATATATATATATGTATGTGTGTATATATATATATATATATATATATATATATATATATATATATATATATATATATATATATATATATATATATATATTTATTTATTTATATACAGGGTCTGTCCAGAAAGTAATGGGACTGATTCCATAAAATTTGTTTATTTGAAGGCAATTTTACAGACACTTAATATTCTTCAAAATAGACTCCTCCTGCATTAATACACCGTTGCCAACGACTCTGCCACCCTCGGATGCCCGTCTGGAAGTCTTCAACTGGAATGCTGTTCAGAACGCGCGTTAAGATTTTCTGAAACTTCTCCAGATTGTCAAAACGATGATCTTGTAAGCTGGATTTTAACCGAGGGAATAGAAAAAAGTCCGGCGGTGACTGTTCGGGGATGCACGGTTGTTTGGGCAGCGTTGTGACGTTGTGTTTTGCCCCGAACTGAGTTACTTTGGAAGATGTGTGGACCGGCGCATTATCGTGGTGCAGAATCCAATTGTTTGTGAGCCCCGGGCGGAGGTGCGCGATTCGATTCCTCAACCTTTGAAGCACTTCCTTTCAAAAATCTGCATTAACCCTTTGAGGAGCGCCGTTTGCAAAGTGCAAACGCCTAAATCTAGTCTATTTTTTCACTTGCATTCAATGTATTCCAATTAAATGAGCAGAAAAATGTATAGTACTGCCATCCGTTATCAATTTAAACAAGTAAAAACATTTTGTAACCTTTAATTGGAAATTTTTTCAAGATTCTTTAGGTTAAAAAAAATCGGGGGAAAAATCTGCACCATACAAACAATGGGGGTTGTTGCCCCTGAAAGGGTTAACTGTCTGTCCGTGTGACACGAACTTTTTGTGCACTATTCCCTTGGAAGATCAGAGTTAACAAGCTCTTTAATTTTAGCCACATTGTCTGAAGATCGAGAATTTGATGGACGACCAGCGTGTTGTTCGTCATCGACGTCCTCTCTTCCTTCTTTGAAGGCTTTGTGCCACCTAAACACTCGAGCCTTGGACAGAGAATCCTTTCCGTAGGCTTCTTTTAACATGGCAAGCGTCACAGTAGCCGATTTGTTTAGTTTTGCAAAAACATTTATGACGTATCTCTGTTCGACACTATGCTGCATTCTGAAAACCTAGCACCACTTTCAAACACATGTCGTGATGATTGTTCTAACTGTCGAATAACGACTTTCCTTTTTTTTTCATCACTCCATAAGTTTTACTAACTAAACCAAATAATAGTAATGTCATAGTAATTTATCATCATCTCACTTAAAAGCTAACTCTGTAATAATTAATAGTTTATTTTTTTGTGTTTTACGGTCCCTCCTTTTATTTAGTTTGGCTAAATGGCGAATTCGCCATTTTGTTCGAAATGTCCGCCATGTTTTTCCTTTTCTTGAAGAGTTGGGGGAGAAGGGCCGGACTTAGGCTTAAATGACCACTTCGTGGTCCAATGAAAAGACGGCACGGGAGCGTCCCCTCTGACCGACCGGACGGGTTTTGGCAAGAGTGCAGGCAGTATCGCTGAAGTGCGTGAGCGTGTAGGACGGAGATTATTTTTCTCGCGGCGAGGCTGGACGTGCTGAAAATTTCTAAGTTACGACGAGGGATGGTGTGCTTCAGAACCACATCCGTACTGACGTGTTCCAGTTTGTAGACCTCGTGTTTCCCTCGATCCAAGGATTTGACCCTGCAATGATTCACCGTTTTTGGCACCGACGAGACGGGTTCCGGAGAACATCAGAAATTTTGATCCGGTAGTCGCCATTTCTTCCACGACACAGTAGTGCAATTCCTGCCGGAAGCCTGGAACGCTACAATTTCGGCCCTTCAACCGAACCCCTTCTCAGCGCGGAAATTCGTGAATCGGGTGACGTTCTTATCTTTTTTTTCTATGTCATAATTACATTTTAATAAATTTTATTTTATACCGTGTAGAATCCTTCCTCTAGGGTAATTTTATATGCTATTTGTGATATGTAGTAATGTTTTATATGATGTGTTTAGAATGGTCAGGAAGAGTATGACTATTAAATTTTGACATACCAATTCTTAAATTTTAATGATCAATTCTTAAATTTTTTGATGTGTAATGAAATGCAAGATTATTCTTTATTAAATGAATGTGTTTGTAATTGATAGTGTCTGTCATTTTTTATTCACTCTATGGACATATATTGTGCAGAGGCAACCAAGGAAAATTTGATTCTTTTGAACCTGGGTTAGCAAAAAAAATGCTAGTAGTAGTATAAAATTGACAGTTTCGGGGCAGGAGCAGGAGCAAGAAGTAGGAGGGGCTTAAAGTGGGCGGAGCTAACTGAGTGACGTGGACCAATCAGAGTGCAGCTGGCCACCTGGCGGTCGATTTGGACCAATCAGGAGAGGGCAGCGCTGCTATCGCCCCCTAGCGGGAAAGAGTGGAACCTTGTAGTTCAGCAGAATCTTAGAGGGAGTAGGTGCTCAGCGGAGCGCCACCTATCGGTTAAACAGGGAACTAAATTTTTTACAAGGATTGGAGGTCAGGGCATATTTTTTTTCAGTGCTGCCATCTGATGCTGAAAGCTAGAACTACATTTTTGGAGACTTAGAAATTTTTTAATATAAGGTTACGAGTATATTTTTGCAACTTTACATAAGTATAACCACTAATGAATAGAATTAAGAATAGAAAATAAATCACTTACCCACTAGTAGTAAACTTTGTCCAGTAGAGTTATTTTTTCCTTTTAATATTAGAAATAAAAACTGAAATATGATTCAATCTAGATAATTATTTAAATTAAATACACATAACATACCAATCCATACTATTAAATCTACATTTTTACACATGAAATTATTTTACAACAAGCGTTAAGTTTAAAATATCTATAATTTTTCTTAAGAATATTACTTTACAGTATAATATAATTTAGATAGAGCTTTGAAACCATTGTAACATTTAGTATAGAAAAAATTATTATTTGATCTTACCTTGAAAAACATTCCATGAAAACTAACAAGGGATATTTTTAGACATGAAATTATTTAAACAAAGCGGGAATTCCCCAGTAGAGTTATTTTTTCCTTTTAATATTAGAAATAAAAACTGAAATATGATTCAATCTAGATAATTATTTAAATTAAATACACATAACATACCAATCCATACTATTAAATCTGCAAGAGAAGATATTAAATTTACGCTAAAAAAATTTTTTAATTGACGACATATGCATACTGCAATAGTCTACATTATTATCAAAAAGTTCATTGAATTATATTCTATAACAGAGCGAATATTTTTATGAATTTACTAGAATTAATTATCAAAAATAAATATAACGTCATCTATTGATTAAAAATGAAACTTAGAAAATTTAATACATGGTTTTGAGTATATTTTTCAAAACTTTAAATATTTTTAGTCGAAGGGCTTATTTTCAAGACTTTAAAATTGTTTTGCTATGTTTTTTAACGTGATATATAATTTTACATAGATACATTCACAAAATAATACAAAATAATAAGAAATTTTTACATAGATAGGCAAAAACGAATATTTTTTTTTCTTTTACTTGATATTTTTACACATGAAATTATTTTACAACAAGCGTTAAGTTTAAAATATCTATAATTTTTCTTAAGAATATTACTTTGCAGTATAATATAATTTAGATAGAGCTTTGAATCCATTGTAACATTTAGTATAGAAAAATTATTATTTAATCTTACCTTGAAAGGCATTTCATGAAAGCTAACAAGGGATATTTTTAGACATAAAATTATTTAAACAAAGCGGGAATTCCCCAGTAGAGTTATTTTTTCCTTTTAATATTAGAAATAAAAACTGAAATATGATTCAATCTAGATAATTATTTAAATTAAATACACATACCATACCAATCCATACTATTAAATCTGCAAGAGAAGGTAACAAATTTATCTCACAATGTTAATAGAGAAGATTCTTACATTATCTGAAATAATACAGACTTTATCATGTTTAGAAGATATTTACAAGAGTTCATTTTAGAATTAAATAAATCATGGTTTGAATCCTACAACAGTAGGGGGTATATGCAAACATGAAGACTTTAAATTATACAATTACCATCTAGAACCTGAAACTTAAAAAATATATGCACCAATTTAAGTATCTTTATATAGTTTATGTACAGTTTTGAATATATTTCAAACTTTAAACGTTTTTTCAACTTTGAAACTATATTATAAGTTAAGACGCTTACTAAAATTAAAAACATTTTATAGAGGTAAAGACTTGAAAGATAAAATTTACAAGTTTTAATCCTAAATATTATATTTTATCCAGAAATGTAGACTATTAATATATGATTTTAAACCTAACATGCTTTCAACGATTACCTAAATTGCGATATAATGTTAAATTCCACTGATATTAGTCTATTAGTAGTAAGCATTTCATTAAAGGTTAATAGAAGTATTTAATAAAGTTTTAATATTAAATGAACATCAAACATATATTAACTTAGATGTTTTAACCCCAAACAGTAATTATTAAAAATAATTATAAAATATATGATTCAAAACTTTAAAACATACTATTATATATACAATAGAAGATGTTAAATTTGTATTGAACTTAAATTATAAGATTGTTTCTACCATCGTCGCTTGATATATAACATTACAGTTTTAAATATTCTGCAAACGCTATGAAACATTTTGTATAGAAAATAATTACCATTTGATCTTACCTTTAAAATCTATAGTTTATGCACTTAATTCATATAATTTTTTACAAAAACAAGCTTTAACTGCATAAAATGATATTATATTTGTCCCGCACATACATATAAACATTATTCCACAGAGAAGATATATTTGTCCCTCACATACATATAAACCAAAAAACATATTAAAACTTACTAGTTCCCTTATAAAGGTTTCACGACTTTAAAATTTTTTTTACTGCGTTTTAAATCTAATCTATAATTTTACATATATATAACCACTAATAAATTGTTTTACAAAGAAAAAAGCATACATCACTCCTAAAATTTTAGTTTTCTTAACAAACAAAAAAAAAAGCAAAACTTTGATCAAAACAAATGTTTATTATGTTAAAAAATCAATCACCTATTGATAATAACTTTGAATAAGTTTTACATCAGAAATTATTTTCCGACGACTGTTAAACTTAAAAATCTAATCTTAAATTTATTCATCTTTGCACACTTTACAAAGAAAAGCATACATTTTAACCAAAATTTTAGTTTTCTTAACAAAAATATCTGCTGAACTTTGAAGTAAAACTATGTTTAATACATTGAAAATCAATGATCTATTACCAACACTTTGAAATATCATGCAAATGCTAACTTAGAATAACTTCTAAATGAGTAAATTTTAAGGTTTGCCTAAACCAACCCCTACATAAGATAAGTGCGATTCAACGTTAGATAAGATAAGTACGTTTCGTCAATAGATAAGATTACTGGCACCTACTATTAGTCACACATTTTTCTAAAAATATTTTTTAAATTATTTTTCTAAAAAATTATTATTCAAATTAAAAGATATAAATATAATAATTAATCTTTAAATACTATACTGAACACAGAAAAAGAGTACTCACAGTTGATGAATGGACTTTAGTCTTCTAATATATCCTCATAAAAATATTTATGAATCATTTTCAAGTTGAACTTAGCGAAAAATTCACTGCTGTTATAGACACATGTGCAATAATTTTGTACAATTCAGCATATTTTTAACATAGATGTTGAAAATAGCAGCTTTGCCCACTGCACGATATTTTTCATTCTCGCTTGTGGATAAGCAACTATGCTGGCGCTGTGATAGATGATCAATTTCGCATCCATGACATTCAAATAATTCACTGCATGCACGTATTAAACTTGTTTTTAAGACTTTGAAATAATTTTCTTTTGCAGCAAATAAGTCGCAATGATTTTTTACAACATGATCCGTTTTTATAAACTTTGTATTGTAGCATATTAGGAATGCTTTCACACAACGAACTGTTTTCAACATAACTTATAATATCGTCAGGATATTCTTCCATTTTCAATATCTGCTCTCTATTTAATTTAATAGACCAGATTTTTAATTTGTAACCAACTCCGTTTTCATTAGCAAACACTTGTTGTAAGCAACATTGTTCGCCGACGTTTACACCTATTAGCTGGTTGTTACAGATTAATGATTTCTTTTATAAACAATTTTATATATTGAAATTTTATTCATTAGTTCCCACCATGTAGCGACAATCATCATTACTGCATTTTCGGTAGGGATATTGCTAAATACATCCGTGAAAAGATTCAAAGTCCTAGGTATGTCTTATCCAATTGCAACGTAAATCAACCCCTCCTTTATAATAAGCGCTTTTAAGAATTACCATCTTTGAAAAGGGAAATAACTGAATCACTTACGATTTGTTAGTAAATGTTGAATGATTATTTTTCGTGCAATATAATTTTTCAGGAGAGATAAAAAAAAGTTACTTCTACTTTGATATATAACATTGCAGTTTTAAATATTCTACAAACGCTATGAAACATTTTGTATAGAAATTAATTACCATCTGATCTTACCTTTAAAATCTATAGTTTATGCACTTAATACATATAATTTTTTTACTTAAAGCATATTAAAACTTAATAGTTCCCTTATAAAGGTTTCAAGACTTTAAAAATTTTTTACTTTGTTTTAAATCTAATCTATAATTTTACATAGATATAACCACTAATAAATTGTTTTATATAGAAAAAGCATACATCGCACGTAAAATTTTAGTTTTCTTAACAAAAACCTTTAAAAACTTTGATCGAAACGTTTATTACGTTAAAAAATCAAGCACCTATTGAATAACTTTGAACAAGTTTTACATTAGAAATTATTTTCCGACGACTGTTAAACAAAATTTATACTATAAGTTTAAGACACTTCCTAATACTTACAATTTTATCATTCTATAAAGATTATAATTTCTTTTGAATCGTTTTCAAATATCTATAATTTGTTTTAATAATAGCATAAAACTTGAATAATTTTGAATTAATTTCATATAAATTCTCTCTCATTAAAATAACATAAAAATAAGTTATGTGTTTCAAAACATGCATACAACTTATGTGAGAACACTTCAAGTTAGAAGATGTAATAGCTCCTTAAATGGAACATAATTCAGAGTTTCACACAGGTTGAGATAGTGCACATTCATTAGTAAGTTCCAATGCAATCAATATTTCGTTAAATTTCCTAAGCAGGGATTCCAAGATCGTTAAACTTAAAAAAAGTTTAAGTAAATTAATTAAGAATATCCAATTATTTTAATTATTAAAAATTATCATAGTTCAAAAAGATACGACATGATTATATTTTAATTTTTTAAATACTATTTCGAAAACGGAATAGTTTAAATGTAATTACTTTAGGATCATTCTAATGATTAGAAAAACTTTTATACCAAAAAACTAAGAAAACCTGAAAAAATATTCAACTAATCCCGGGTTTATTACATTGAAAAAGTATCATTAAAAATAATCAATCATAATACGTTTAAAATAAATAATAAGTTTACGTTAATATCCATTTACGTTCAAAAATAAAGTTAAAAAACATAATAAGTTATCAGCATTTATGTTTAAAACATAAATGATAAAATATAAATAAAACAATAAAATATAAATTTTTAAAAATGGTTAGAAGGTCATAAACAGAAGTACTACATACCTACTTTTTTCAATCTCAAGCATTTAGCTTCTAGTACATTTTACAAGTTCAGAACCTGAATACCTTATCTCATCTATTTCCAAATTGGTATGCAATAGCGTCTTTAGAAACCCCCTAAGTGCAATCATTAGGGGGTTTTCCAGGACTCTATTGCATACCGATTTGGAAATAGATGAGATAAGGTATTCAGGTTCTGAACTTGTAAAATGTACTAGAAGCTAAATGCTTGAGATTGAAAAAAGTAGGTATGTAGTACTTCTGTTTATGACCTTCTAACCATTTTTAAAAATTTATATTTTATTGTTTTATTTATATTTTATCATTTATGTTTTAAACATAAATGATGATAACTTATTATGTTTTTTAACTTTATTTTTGAACGTAAATGGATATTAACGTAAACTTATTATTTATTTTAAACGTATTATGATTGATTATTTTTAATGATACTTTTTCAATGTAATAAACCCGGGATTAGTTGAATATTTTTTCAGGTTTTCTTAGTTTTTTGGTATAAAAGTTTTTCTAATCATTAGAATGATCCTAAAGTAATTACATTTAAACTATTCCGTTTTCGAAATAGTATTTAAAAAATTAAAATATAATCATGTCCTATCTTTTTGAACTATGATAATTTTTAATAATTAAAATAATTGGATATTCTTAATTAATTTACTTAAACTTTTTTTAAGTTTAACGATCTTGGAATCCCTGCTTAGGAAATTTAACGAAATATTGATTGCATTGGAACTTACTAATGAATGTGCACTATCTCAACCTGTGTGAAACTCTGAATTATGTTCCATTTAAGGAGCTATTACATCTTCTAACTTGAAGTGTTCTCACATAAGTTGTATGCATGTTTTGAAACACATAACTTATTTTTATGTTATTTTAATGAGAGAGAATTTATATGAAATTAATTCAAAATTATTCAAGTTTTATGCTATTATTAAAACAAATTATAGATATTTGAAAACGATTCAAAAGAAATTATAATCTTTATAGAATGATAAAATTGTAAGTATTAGGAAGTGTCTTAAACTTATAGTATAAATTTTGTTTAACAGTCGTCGGAAAATAATTTCTAATGTAAAACTTGTTCA
This sequence comes from Dolomedes plantarius, assembly GCA_907164885.2. NCBI lineage: Eukaryota > Metazoa > Arthropoda > Arachnida > Araneae > Dolomedidae > Dolomedes > Dolomedes plantarius. Next base: position 172,325,777 of record OU015490.1, on the reverse strand, counting down.
AAGTTATTCAATAGGTGCTTGATTTTTTAACGTAATAAACGTTTCGATCAAAGTTTTTAAAGGTTTTTGTTAAGAAAACTAAAATTTTACGTGCGATGTATGCTTTTTCTATATAAAACAATTTATTAGTGGTTATATCTATGTAAAATTATAGATTAGATTTAAAACAAAGTAAAAAATTTTTAAAGTCTTGAAACCTTTATAAGGGAACTATTAAGTTTTAATATGCTTTAAGTAAAAAAATTATATGTATTAAGTGCATAAACTATAGATTTTAAAGGTATGATCAGATGGTAATTAATTTCTATACAAAATGTTTCATAGCGTTTGTAGAATATTTAAAACTGCAATGTTATATATCAAAGTAGAAGTAACTTTTTTTTATCTCTCCTGAAAAATTATATTGCACGAAAAATAATCATTCAACATTTACTAACAAATCGTAAGTGATTCAGTTATTTCCCTTTTCAAAGATGGTAATTCTTAAAAGCGCTTATTATAAAGGAGGGGTTGATTTACGTTGCAATTGGATAAGACATACCTAGGACTTTGAATCTTTTCACGGATGTATTTAGCAATATCCCTACCGAAAATGCAGTAATGATGATTGTCGCTACATGGTGGGAACTAATGAATAAAATTTCAATATATAAAATTGTTTATAAAAGAAATCATTCATCTGTAACAACCAGCTAATAGGTGTAAACGTCGGCGAACAATGTTGCTTACAACAAATGTTTGCTAATGAAAACGGAGTTGGTTACAAATTAAAAATCTGGTCTATTAAATTAAATAGAGAGCAGATATTGAAAATGGAAGAATATCCTGACGATATTATAAGTTATGTTGAAAACAGTTCGTTGTGTGAAAGCATTCCTAATATGCTACAATACAAAGTTTATAAAAACGGATCATGTTGTAAAAAATCATTGCGACTTATTTGCTGCAAAAGAAAATTATTTCAAAGTCTTAAAAACAAGTTTAATACGTGCATGCAGTGAATTATTTGAATGTCATGGATGCGAAATTGATCATCTATCACAGCGCCAGCATAGTTGCTTATCCACAAGCGAGAATGAAAAATATCGTGCAGTGGGCAAAGCTGCTATTTTCAACATCTATGTTAAAAATATGCTGAATTGTACAAAATTATTGCACATGTGTCTATAACAGCAGTGAATTTTTCGCTAAGTTCAACTTGAAAATGATTCATAAATATTTTTATGAGGATATATTAGAAGACTAAAGTCCATTCATCAACTGTGAGTACTCTTTTTCTGTGTTCAGTATAGTATTTAAAGATTAATTATTATATTTATATCTTTTAATTTGAATAATAATTTTTTAGAAAAATAATTTAAAAAATATTTTTAGAAAAATGTGTGACTAATAGTAGGTGCCAGTAATCTTATCTATTGACGAAACGTACTTATCTTATCTAACGTTGAATCGCACTTATCTTATGTAGGGGTTGGTTTAGGCAAACCTTAAAATTTACTCATTTAGAAGTTATTCTAAGTTAGCATTTGCATGATATTTCAAAGTGTTGGTAATAGATCATTGATTTTCAATGTATTAAACATAGTTTTACTTCAAAGTTCAGCAGATATTTTTGTTAAGAAAACTAAAATTTTGGTTAAAATGTATGCTTTTCTTTGTAAAGTGTGCAAAGATGAATAAATTTAAGATTAGATTTTTAAGTTTAACAGTCGTCGGAAAATAATTTCTGATGTAAAACTTATTCAAAGTTATTATCAATAGGTGATTGATTTTTTAACATAATAAACATTTGTTTTGATCAAAGTTTTGCTTTTTTTTTTGTTTGTTAAGAAAACTAAAATTTTAGGAGTGATGTATGCTTTTTTCTTTGTAAAACAATTTATTAGTGGTTATATATATGTAAAATTATAGATTAGATTTAAAACGCAGTAAAAAAAATTTTAAAGTCGTGAAACCTTTATAAGGGAACTAGTAAGTTTTAATATGTTTTTTGGTTTATAGGTATGTGAGGGACAAATATATCTTCTCTGTGGAATAATGTTTATATGTATGTGCGGGACAAATATAATATCATTTTATGCAGTTAAAGCTTGTTTTTGTAAAAAATTATATGAATTAAGTGCATAAACTATAGATTTTAAAGGTAAGATCAAATGGTAATTATTTTCTATACAAAATGTTTCATAGCGTTTGCAGAATATTTAAAACTGTAATGTTATATATCAAGCGACGATGGTAGAAACAATCTTATAATTTAAGTTCAATACAAATTTAACATCTTCTATTGTATATATAATAGTATGTTTTAAAGTTTTGAATCATATATTTTATAATTATTTTTAATAATTACTGTTTGGGGTTAAAACATCTAAGTTAATATATGTTTGATGTTCATTTAATATTAAAACTTTATTAAATACTTCTATTAACCTTTAATGAAATGCTTACTACTAATAGACTAATATCAGTGGAATTTAACATTATATCGCAATTTAGGTAATCGTTGAAAGCATGTTGGGTTTAAAATCATATATTAATAGTCTACATTTCTGGATAAAATATAATATTTAGGATTAAAACTTGTAAATTTTATCTTTCAAGTCTTTACCTCTATAAAATGTTTTTAATTTTAGTAAGCGTCTTAACTTATAATATAGTTTCAAAGTTGAAAAAACGTTTAAGGTTTGAAATATATTCAAAACTGTACATAAACTATATAAAGATACTTAAATTGGTGCATATATTTTTTAAGTTTCAGGTTCTAGATGGTAATTGTATAATTTAAAGTCTTCATGTTTGCATATACCCCCTACTGTTGTAGGATTCAAACCATGATTCATTTAATTCTAAAATGAACTCTTGTAAATATCTTCTAAACATGATAAAGTCTGTATTATTTCAGATAATGTAAGAATCTTCTCTATTAACATTGTGAGATAAATTTGTTACCTTCTCTTGCAGATTTAATAGTATGGATTGGTATGGTATGTGTATTTAATTTAAATAATTATCTAGATTGAATCATATTTCAGTTTTTATTTCTAATATTAAAAGGAAAAAATAACTCTACTGGGGAATTCCCGCTTTGTTTAAATAATTTTATGTCTAAAAATATCCCTTGTTAGCTTTCATGAAATGCCTTTCAAGGTAAGATTAAATAATAATTTTTCTATACTAAATGTTACAATGGATTCAAAGCTCTATCTAAATTATATTATACTGCAAAGTAATATTCTTAAGAAAAATTATAGATATTTTAAACTTAACGCTTGTTGTAAAATAATTTCATGTGTAAAAATATCAAGTAAAAGAAAAAAAAATATTCGTTTTTGCCTATCTATGTAAAAATTTCTTATTATTTTGTATTATTTTGTGAATGTATCTATGTAAAATTATATATCACGTTAAAAAACATAGCAAAACAATTTTAAAGTCTTGAAAATAAGCCCTTCGACTAAAAATATTTAAAGTTTTGAAAAATATACTCAAAACCATGTATTAAATTTTCTAAGTTTCATTTTTAATCAATAGATGACGTTATATTTATTTTTGATAATTAATTCTAGTAAATTCATAAAAATATTCGCTCTGTTATAGAATATAATTCAATGAACATTTTGATAATAATGTAGACTATTGCAGTATGCATATGTCGTCAATTAAAAAATTTTTTTAGCGTAAATTTAATATCTTCTCTTGCAGATTTAATAGTATGGATTGGTATGTTATGTGTATTTAATTTAAATAATTATCTAGATTGAATCATATTTCAGTTTTTATTTCTAATATTAAAAGGAAAAAATAACTCTACTGGGGAATTCCCGCTTTGTTTAAATAATTTCATGTCTAAAAATATCCCTTGTTAGTTTTCATGGAATGTTTTTCAAGGTAAGATCAAATAATAATTTTTTCTATACTAAATGTTACAATGGTTTCAAAGCTCTATCTAAATTATATTATACTGTAAAGTAATATTCTTAAGAAAAATTATAGATATTTTAAACTTAACGCTTGTTGTAAAATAATTTCATGTGTAAAAATGTATATTTAATAGTATGGATTGGTATGTTATGTGTATTTAATTTAAATAATTATCTAGATTGAATCATATTTCAGTTTTTATTTCTAATATTAAAAGGAAAAAATAACTCTACTGGACAAAGTTTACTACTAGTGGGTAAGTGATTTATTTTCTATACTTAATTCTATTCATTAGTGGTTATACTTATGTAAAGTTGCAAAAATATACTCGTAACCTTATATTAAAAAATTTCTAAGTCTCCAAAAATGTAGTTCTAGCTTTCAGCATCAGATGGCAGCACTGAAAAAAAATATGCCCTGACCTCCAATCCTTGTAAAAAATTTAGTTCCCTGTTTAACCGATAGGTGGCGCTCCGCTGAGCACCTACTCCCTCTAAGATTCTGCTGAACTACAAGGTTCCACTCTTTCCCGCTAGGGGGCGATAGCAGCGCTGCCCTCTCCTGATTGGTCCAAATCGACCGCCAGGTGGCCAGCTGCACTCTGATTGGTCCACGTCACTCAGTTAGCTCCGCCCACTTTAAGCCCCTCCTCCTTCTTGCTCCTGCTCCTGCCCCGAAACTGTCAATTTTATACTACTGCTAGTGGTGTAAGCACTATCTAACGAAATTCTCTAAATAATCAACACCACACACATGTCTGCTTCACGAGCGATCCGAAGCACTGCAAATACTCAAGGGCAACTGACTTTCTCCAGACTCTTTAGCTTACAGCCTCTACAACCTGTACCACCTGCAAACTCCGCCCCTTTGGCCTTCTGCTTGGCGCGAAAAATTCAGTCTCATTACTGTTTTTCTTTCTATGTTTAGGATTAACTGCAGTTTATGATATTATTTATTTATTCTCATTCTCAAAAATGAGAGCTAACACTTGTAAGAACAAATAGTTTAGAGACACGTTGCACTTAGTCTTACAGTTCACAAGGCCAAAAGACAATTTGAAACTTTTCTTTTTCAACTTTTAGTGGTACAAACATGAAAAGCTGAATCTACCTATATTCGGAGGAGTTTAAATATGGACAGAAAAGGAGTGTAATATGGAGGAGATGTTTATAGGAGTTTAATATGGAGATGGGTTAAATGGTATGCAGCCCCCAATCAAACATTTCATTTTTTTAAGAGGCAATGGCTGAATCTTAGGAATTAACATAAATTTTTAGGAGTTTAATATGGAGAGAAAAGGAGTTTAATATGGAGGGCATGTTTCAGCATTTAGTAGCACAATGCTGAAAGGCTGAATCTACCTAAATTCTATAGTTACACACTAAACATTTCTTACTCATAAGAGCAACAATAGATTAGGTGACAAATAAGATAAGAGGAAAATACCTAAAAGTTCATACGACACTGGTTAGAGAACCCTAGTCTCTGTGATGTCACCAGTGGTCAGAAAGACACTAGTTTAAAACGCCCTAGTCTAAACGTTGCCGCGTGTAGTACAATAGACTACGGCACCTTAATATAAATGCTGGTATCATTGGTTAGTGCAGCATTAGTTTACCACACCACAGTCTAAACAATAACCCTAATGGCGTGTGGAACACTAGTTTCAGACACCCTCGTTTCAAGTATGCTATCAATGGTCAGTGGAGCCCTAGTTTAAGACACCCTAGTCAAAATGATGGCCCCATGAAACACTAGGTTAATACTTTTTTAATTTTGCCTAAATTTTGCATCCACTGAGATAGCATTTTATCGATTGTCTGCATACTGTAGCCTGAAAAGTCTTGATCTGTTCTAAAACCCTTGTTTTTTTAATTTGTCTCATTATAATTCAGACTGTTTGCTTTATAATAACCTAAAAATTAATCAAGCGCTAACAGCACACTGCTTACTCGGCTAAAGAATAACTTCGGTCGATATTTCAGCCAATCCCCTATCAAAGGTATCTTGCCCAGCAGATCAATAAGTTTTTAAATAATCCTGATCGGTAACAAAATGATACAGTCCCTTATTTGATGGATCATATTTTAAATGAGATTTCCTTCAAATTCTATCGGTTCAGTACTGAATGCGCTATACTGTATTAAATTTTTAAAAAAAGAAAAAAAGAAACGGAACATCTATTCTTGTCTAAAACCCACCTACATTTAAATTCGTTCTTTCCTTTCCTTCCGTCCTTCTTCTTCATTCGTGTTCTTTTTTTTTTTTTCAATTTCGTGAGGAAAATTTATTTCTGAAATGAAATTCTGCTCTGTATGCACACTTCATGGAGGTATCTCCGTTCTTGAACTAATAAACTTCCCAGAATTACAACTTGAAAAGATGCATGAGATTATTTCTGGAGTCGATTGTATTCTGTGGATGATGTAAACAAAGATTTATCGATTTAGTTATTAGTCTTAAGGTGCATAAAGAACATTATATATATATATATATATATATATATATATATATATATATATATATATATGTATATATATATATATATATATATATATATATATATATATATATATATATATATATATATATATATATGGTGCATGGTGTAAAGTAAGTCAAAGAAAGTGATTTTTAGAAATTTGTTAGTATTGATAAAAAAAAATCTTTTGACTTGTATAAAAGGCTTAAGTCTATCAATTTTTTATTCAAAAGTACATTTCTTTGTACAAAACACTCACGTAGTCTTCAGTAGTCTAAATAAATCCACTGAGAATGAAAATGTTCAACGTTAATCAACCCCCCCTCCCCCCCAAAAAAAATTGAACGCATTGTCAGAAAAAGTTAAAGTTATGGTTTTATTGCTCCCAATTTTACTGATCTTATTTTAGGTTCTGACACCACCTTTTAAATTAACATTTTGTTTTTGCATCGTATAACTTTTTACTTATCTTTATAGACTTTAAATTACAATTTTATTATTTTTCTATGATAATTCAAATTAATCAGAAAATAAAATCTTCAGCTTTTTTTAAATTTTCAAAATATTCAGTTATGTTCTTTTTAAATTTGATTAATCGTTCAAATTTTCTTCAGAAATCCTTTAGGCGATTCCTCCAAATTTCAGTGACGTCCAAGAGTGCTTTTCAATATTCTGGTTTTAATGTTAAGTTCACAATATTTTTTCTTCATCCTTTTCCGGTTCAAAATCATTGTCACACTCATGTCGGGGTTGAACACCTCATACATTTCGAAAGCACAAAACGGAATCACTTTGAAGAATTTCCTAATATATACATACTAACTGAGTGGCAACCCGATGTGTTGCTTTTTCGATTTAAAATGAAGTAGTTTCATTTCTTCATGATTAAAAACCGTTTAATCACTTTTAAAAATATATTAGAATTTTTAAAAAAGGAAATAATAATTTAAAATTTTCTTTCTCAAATTTCGGTTTTTGGCTTTTGAAATAATCCTTTCAAATTTCCGTTTTTAAATTTTGCTTTTTTGGCAAAAAGAAATTCATTCAATTAGAAAAAATTCTAGTTTTAACTCCTCATTTTCTAAAACTAAAATTATTTCTGATACTTTAAAATTATTTCTGGATTTCAATTATTAAATGACTCGTTCTCAACTAATAATTTTTTTTTTTGGCAACTGAGCAGAATTTCTTTTAAAGAGTAGAGTTCCTGGGTCTATTGACTTTAACTCCTGTCGCAAGATGCTTAATATCAATGTATATGTGCTCAATAGAAAAATTATTAAATTAAATTAAGTTTAAAGTTACCAGTTACATTAATATAAAAATTAAGTTTTAAACCTTCAAAAAGTAGAAGGGTAAGATGAATTTAAAAATTAGAAATATATTAAGATTAAATAAATTAAGATTAAAATGAAGAATTAAAAAATTTAAAGAAAATACGTTGAAATTAATTATAAAGTTACGGAAAAAATGGCCCTCAGCAAACAAGATGGAAAGTTCGCATAATAAAAGAAAAAAAAGCCCTGTGCAGGGTCAAACAATTCGTAATAAGATGATTGCAGAGTTCCGCGGGGTGAAAACAAATAACACCAAGATAGGGAAAATTGGAAAATGCGGCACCACCTAGGACCGAACCCGCAACGTAGGGTTTACCAGGACAGGCGATAGCACTATGCCACGACAGCACATAAAGCTCAGCAACATGGGAGGTATATCACGGTAAAACCGAATGTAAATACTAATCTCGGGTGGAAAAAGTGCTTAAAAAATAGAAATACATTTCTGACGAATTCACAATTGGTGGTGGAAGAATCCTATCAGTTGCTCATTAATTAGAAACAAATTTCACGAACTTGCTGGAATTATTAGTGAGTAAAATAATAAGTCGAAAAATTACGAACTCGGCATTCAGTTAAAAGTGAGTTTTAAAAGTACGCTCTTTTAGAATGAAAACTTTTTTTTTTATTGAAGCTGAACAACTAGCAAATGCCGATAAATCGTAAAATTGACATTAATAGGTGCATAAAACCGAAATATTTCTCCATCAAAATTGTCGATTTCGTGAAATTCGGAAAACTGCTTCGGGTAAAAAGCAGTGAAAAAATTTTTACATTTATAAAAATGTGTATATCCTTAAAGATGAAGAATTGTAAAACACATGGAAATAAAAAATTTGCCGATTGGAGGACGGAAAAGTTTAATTTTGCATGCATGAAAATAGTGGCAATTTGCGAATCGGAAAGGAGCTGTCCCACCCGGAATGTCAGCTGTTTCTGCTCACCTCTTCTATTGAGTTCGGCGGTTTTAATTGAATAATTAAAAAAATTAAAGTTTTGAAAGTTGAGGATAGCATCAGTGCACGCGTCTCGGCCGTCCGCGTATATCGGTACCAGTCGCGATATCCTGCTATGCTCGGTTCGCGAGATTAGCCCGTCCCCGTGTCTGCTGACTGACAAACTAACATTTGTTTACCTTCAGCTGTTAATAGTAATATACATATATATATATATATATATACATATATATATATATATATATATATATATATATATATACAGTGGAATCTCGATCAATCGTTTTTCAAGGGACCGACTGAAATGAACCATAAATGCGGGAAAACGATAGATGCGGAAACATAACAAAGCAATATGATCGTTGGGACTGGATAAAATGAACGACACATACGGAAAAACGATGGAACCGAAAACGATCGATCGAGATTACACGGTATATATATATATATATATATATATATATATATATATACATATATATATATATATATATATATATATATATATATATATATATATATATATATATATATATATATATATATATATATATATATATATATATATATATATATACTTCCAGGGTACTCAGACTGAGTGTCCCCCACCATGATGACCTTTCGGATGACGTATTGTAATCGGCGAATGGGAACTTTGGCATTCCTATCAGGGATGTATTAGGGTCCCTATTACTTTTCCCGCTGTTGTTAACCTCCGTGGGTTTGCCATTAGTGGGGCGTAGGCGATAACGTTCTCCTTTTCGTCACCACCGGCAGAAAGTCGTCGTTAAATATTTAGGAATTGGGGGACGTCAGATATGACCAGCAAAATCCCTGGCCAGCTCGTTTGGCTGCCTCCGTCATCGATGACAATTCAGTCAGCTTCTAGGTAAGACTCAACCACTAAATTCCCATCCTCGATCTTTGCAACAGTCGGTCAAAGGCTAGTGGAATGACGCGGAGGCGTGGCCTCACCCCTAATGGTATAGAGGTCACTCTCCTCCTGCATTTACCCAGTCGCTGTAACTAAAGGAGAAAGATGGCTGTAGTTAACTTGGAAGACCGCCTCTAATGCAGGCATATGGCAAAAATTATCAGAAGGTGTAGACTGCACGATCAGCACACTGGAGTCAATTCTTAAATTGTAGGAGGCGTTACCACCGAACTCACTTGGCTACTTAACATACCGCTAGTATGCGGGTTACTCGCAACCTCACTAGCCCCAGTATTGTTACTAACAATATAAGATTTCAGTAACTTTAGGTTCCCATCCTGGGCAGGATGGCCGAACAGGCCCAAGAACACAGGACTCGTACGTAGTGGTCGGAGCTACAGTGGGCAAACTACGAGAGTGGCTCACGCTGGCCTTCGCTCAGACGATTTGTTCCCCCCGGCATAACAGAAAGCTTGCTGGAAACCTTTTAGACAACACCCATCCTAGTACGGTTGGACACAGGCGACACTTGAAAACGCACGTCACGTCCATTTCACACAGTGAGGATTCTTTTGTTACAATGACGCACTAGAGACTTTGTGTTTAATGCTAATGATTTCTATAATTATCTCACGGCCGGTTGCCTACTGGGTTTTTGAACAAGGATAAATTACAAGGAGCCAACACATGTAAAACAGTGATTGAAATTTTTCATGTCTTATCACAAGTGTCAAGAAATGTGAGGTTTTGTAAATGTTCTAAAGGAGATCCATTTGTCAAATGTCAGTCGCGTTTCACTTGTCGATTAACGTCGTCTGGCATTAGAGAACGTTGTGTTCAGTTCTTATCATTCATGTTCTTATCATTTCTATGGTTTGCGGAACGTAAATCTTAATGACTGGTTTCGCCTCGCCTTCTCCGGAGGGTCGGGGTCGAAGAACCCCTTGTTTGTATAGGTTGCTTTTTTTCTCAATAAAATCGCAACCTTTTTTTAAACATTTGTAAAAAAATCTGATGCAATTGCATGCATGAAACTGCAACGTGAGAACATTTTAAAATATAGTTAATAATTTTATATTAGTTTCTCGAAACTAGCATAAAATGAGGAATTGCTTGAAATAATGATTGGAATCTGCTCCTGTGAAAAAGCTAAATAAAACAGACAGCATCAAACGTACATGTATATTTATTTACAAAAGTAAGTGCAGCATCCACTCATATTTCTTGGGTAAATGCAATTAAGTGAAAGAACCCTAAATAAAAAAAAATGAAGATAGGACAACGAATGGGAAATTCTGAGAAACCATTAAGAATAAAGGAAAAAATGTTAATCATATACTAGTAAACATATTTCGTAATAAACAGCTTAAAGCTGAAAATTTTAAAACTGGAGTAATATTATATTAAAACAATAACTTTAAAAGAGAGATAAAATGTAGAATAGGAAAACACTTAATACATGACTCGGGATAAAAAAAGTGAAAAGATACTGATACTGATAGGTATGAAACACATATAAATCGCAGAAAACCAATATCTAAACTAACCGACTACCACAACTCGAAATATTATGTTTCTCATTTAAAGTCGAATTTTGCGATTAGCTAGCAAATGACAAAATTGAAATCAAATCAAACTTATTTATAATTGTATTCAGTTCATTCTGTTATTTCTTGTAGAGTATAATATAAAGTGCGAAATTGAAAAGCGCCAAGGGCGTATTTTATTTTCTCCCCGCCCACTTAGATTTCCAGAAAGATAATCGATTCGTCGCTAACCTGAAAATTTTGCCAAGCGGGAATCCTATCCCTCTAGCGGCGAAAAGCGTGCAGTGTGTGGATTGCAATTTCAAATTACGCGATCGGGGCCTATTGCTTAATATCAATTCCGAACGGCTATAAATATCCATGCCAATTGTGGGATTTGAACTCACAGACTCTGGTACAAAATACCAGTACCTTAGCCATTCGGCCATCCCCTGGAGTAAGGAAGGAAAAACTTTTCATCAGTCCATCTGTCTCTCTTGTTTTTTCCCCATTCAAAGTTATTAAATACTACAATAATAACTTTTATTCTTACTATAATATCTTTAAATAGGAATATTTTAGTCACCAAAAGTAGAGAAATTTTTCATCATCACCCATCGCGATCATACAATCACCATTAGGGAACTGGGCGACTGCTAAACTAAAGTTTTACTCTGCATTAAATTTATGTATGTATTGTCTTTTGATAAAAAATATTTGTACAGTAAAATGTATAAATTAAATGTATACTCTAGAAAGTGCTTATTTTTATACAATATAAATGTGCTTGACCATTTTTATTAAAAAGGAGGAAATCATTATTCAATATTAAATATATAAATTTGTTGTTACCAATTGAAAAACTGACAATTCCTTTTTGTTTAATTTTAAAAATTTGCAAAACGCATAGTTGTTTATTAAAACACTACTATTTTTCCTCCTGCGTTATTTATGCTACTTCAGAAACAGAACTTGATAATGCTGTGGCAGCGTTATATTCAAGCAGTGTGGTGTACCCTGCATTTGCAAAGCGGTTTGCAAATTTCTTTAAAAGGAAAGAGGAATGGGCTGTGTTATATCGCCGAGATATTATATATCAAAACAACACGAAAAATTTCTGTGAAGCAACAATGAGAATTATTAAAGATATATTGGGCCGCACAAAAGCATTTAACATTTTGCTTTGATAGATTTTTGTGTGAATGTTTGGAACCAGCATTTAGTTATACGGTTACTAGAACATGAGCATAATTGTGACCGAAAACATACTTTATTATACACTTGAATGTTCAAAACAATTAAAGATTGCTCTATCGCAAATATAAAAGAATTGGATGAAATAATTTATAGCATTGGTTCTGTAAAAGGAGATGTAAATTATTTGGTAAACACTTTGATTGCTTTTTGTACCTGTTATTCAGGTAGAACTGGGATATTTTGTAAGCATCAATGCTTTTTGTATAATAATTTTAAAATCAAGTTTCTAAATGCACCAGTTCTTAGTTCTAATGATAGGTATGAACTATCTCTTTTAGCACTTTGGGGATAAATGTCTCCCAAAGAATGTTTTAGCGGGATTTACTGAAAAAGAAGTGAATTCTTCAAGAACTAGTAATTCTTAAATTCTGATCCAAATACTCATTCATTTGGAAATGCCGTCTGCAACATGGATCTGAATACTCCTTCAACATCCCAAGAGCAAAAAATCACTTCTGTTGAATTGCAACCAAATATTGCTTCAAATGAAGATAAATCATTTCTTGTTTCTGAGATTGAAAGAGTATTAACATGAAATATTAGTAATCCACAGTCAACGGTATTACGGATAAATTAAAAACAATAAAAACGTCAGGGAAAGCTAATGAAGCATTAATTTTTATTACGGTTTATCGTTTTTTATAATCATCTCCATAAAGTGCGAACGATCTTCTGTAATCTTCAAAACTAATTTTGAAGCATAAATTGTATTTTATATGTGTGTGCAATGTTTTAAATAACTTTAAGTTACAAAATATGATTCTAAAAGGCAATTACAGCTTTCCTATTAGCGTTAAATATGCTTACACTTATTCACACATCAATATTATTCTACATTGTAAGCTGTCAAATCAACTCTCAAAAATATATTCCAGTGCTATCGTACGAATTGATTGTCTTAGGGATTAAAGATAATTCTCACCTTAGGGAACCAGTAAACTAGAAATACAGTAAAACCTCGTTTATCCGGACTAACTGGGACCATAGGCAATCCGGATAATCGATTATCCGGATTATCCGGGTAATATGGGTAATAAGCAAAACAAAATCCTTAACTAAAATACAATTACCATTTATTACGATAAAAAAATATGTTTTGTAACAAAATTGCATAGTATTGTTTCCAAGACATTAAAAAATATAAAAATAACTTTTCTGGGTCAATCTACGTCAACGCCCTGTGACACTAGTAAAGCATTCTTAAACCCAACGAAAAGTATTTTATTGCCATAATTTATTATACAATCTATACAGGAACTGTACATTGAATCAAACTAAAAAGCAAATATTTGACGTAGTTATTGTTACGTTCTTGCTATCATAATTAAAAATTATTATCTAATGTGAACATTCAATTAAAAAAAAGGTGTACAAATCTGATCTGATTTTTCTAGAAAGGAAAAATTGCAGAACTCGATAACCCCCACTACCTAGGTGAGAGGTCGCCAAAGTGGTCTATATAGACCCCCAGGGGTCTATTTAACAAAAGCGGGGGTCGATCTGAGCCAGGGGGTCGATTGAGGGTCGAAGAAAAAACAGTTCTTAATACGAAAATCACACATACGTAATCGCGATGATCGTAAAATTTGTGAATTTTTTTATAATTGACTTAATATCAGTTTCTTTATAGAACATAAATTAATCAACGAATATTTATTCGGGTGAAACAAGTATTGACGTACCAGCGCGCAGTGGCACGAACTCTGCACTTCTGGTTTATTAGTCATACTCATATGTTGAATCTCCACTGTTAAGCTGTTTGATGCCGGCAGATGGCGTTGCTTGTCCGTCGGCTAGCTAATTTTCAATGTTTATGTTCAGCGCGAGCGAGCGGAAATAGCTGTGAAAAATGTGTGTTCTATTGTTCTATGTTCTGTGTGTGTTGTATCAACAGTAATAAAGTGTGTGTTTATCTGTCCATTGGGAATATTGGATCTTTCTGAGATGATACAACAGTGGGGTAAGTACCCCTTTCAAGAATTTTCATTTGAGTTTATTTTGAAGACAGAAGAGAACGTTTAAAATTAAGAACCGATACAAAATCATATGCATATGTGCGCTTGTCCAAATGTTACGTGACGAGTATTGACGTTACAAACGCAAATACCATACGCAGTTTTAGCTATCTTTGCAAACTGTGAACAGTGTTGAATATTTGCAGTGTCATTATTAAAACTTTTATAGTTTTGGATAATTAATTATAGTTATTGTTTCGTTAAAACCATTCGTTTAGTTTAGATATCAATTTTAATTATCAATACATGTAAAAAGGAAGGTAAGCATTAATAATATGGATTAGTACAGCCCGTGACAAAACTATAGCACACTTTGTATTTTTTTACGAAAACCACATAATTTTCGAAAATATGATTATTTTAATCTGATGGGGGTTTGCAGGCAAAGCAGAACGCAATTCCAGTGTTACGTATTTTTTGACGTATTACAATTGTATATTATACTAATTTATTTTTAATTTACTTATAGAACCCTAATTGAAAAATGGCAGCTTCAGTGTCTAAAAAGAAATGTCGGTATTATTCATTGGATTATTTGAAATTTGGATTTATTTGTTCACCGGTAAATGAAACGATTCCTATGTGTCTTCTATGCGAAAAAACTTTTGGAAACGACTACATGAAACCGTCAAAAATGAAAGATCATCTTGATAGGGTTCACTCAGATAAAAAAAATAAAGAACTTGAATTTTTCAAAAAACTTAAAGAAAAATTCACATGTCGGCTAACTATAAGAAGTTTTATGAAGCAATCTACTCAAGTTGAAACTGAAGGAGGATTAATAGCTTCGTACAAGATTTCGCTTAATATAGCAAAGAGGGGGAAACTACACACAATCGCTGAAGAAATTATTATTCCTGCAATTAAAGACGTCATTGAGGATGTAATGAAAAAAGACTCCGTTAATGTTTTAAAGTCATTGCCATTAAGTGCAAATTCTGTAAAACGGCGTATCGACGAAATGACTAAAGAAATAGAAAATACGGTAGTTTCAGAGCTAAAAAATTGCAAGTTCTCTATTCAACTTGATGAATCTGTTTTTGGCGTTTCTTCTATTCTTATGGCGTACGTTAGATATTTCAGTAAAATTAAAGGACAAGTCATTGATGAATTTTTATTTGCTAAATATCTTTAAACTGATGGAAAAGGAGAGACAATTTTTAGATGTTTACAAGAATATTTAAATAAATATGATATTCCGCTTGAAAATATAATAGCGGTAGCCACAGATGGGGCACCTGCTATGGTAGGGCGTTACCGAGGTTTTGCTACATTTCTCAAAGAAAAAGTGCCCGGTATACGTACTATTCATTGTGTGTTGCATAGAAACAACTTAGTAGCAAAATATCTGAGTCCAGAGTTACATGAAGCCCTACAGTTTTGTATTAAATGTATCAATCAAATTAAAGCTCAACCTCTTAAATCAAGATTATTTTCCAACTTTGTCAAGAAAACGACGAGTTATTTAACCAATTACTTCTGCAAACCGAAGTTAGATGGTTGTCTAGAGGTGTATGCTTGCAAAGGCTAGTTGAGTTATTTGACTCCACGACCGAATTTCTCAGCGAAATAAACCCTGTTCTGAGTGATGAACTCCAAAACAATAAGAACCATATATTTTATTTAGCAGACTTGTTTGGAAAATTTAATGATGTCCAAACAAAGCTGCAAGGAAAAGATGTTACAATTATTCAAGCTCGAACAATACTGTTAGGCTTCCAAGTAAAATTAAATGCATTTAGATCTTCATTGCTACGTAAGGATTATCAGTATTTTACAAATCTGCGACAATTAGAAATAAAAGAAGAGGACTTGGAAATATATACAGGTCATCTTCAAAAATTGAGCGACGATTTTAAACTGCGCTTTGTTGATTTGGAAAACATTGACATCCCTGATTGGATTATTGTGCCATTTTCTGCTCAAATTGAAAACGTGGACATCAACCTGCAAGATGAGCTTGCTGAATTATTATCGGATCTTGAAGCAAAGACGCTTCTTAGAAATTTAACAATAAGCAAATTTTGGACAAATATAAATATAATGCAAAAATATGTAAAACTTTGTGAAATAGCTCAACCGTTTATGCTAGCATTTCCAAGTTCCTATATGGTTGAAGCCGGTTTCAGTCACGTAAATTCAATCTTAACCAAGTACAGAAATAAATTAAATGTGGAGCTTTGAGGGGATTTAAGATTAAAATTGACTAATTTTGAACCAAATATAGCGAACCTTGCAAAAATACACCAAGCACACCCATCTCATTGATTAAGAAGCAATAAATCTGTAGTTACTTTACTTATTATTTCTACTTATTTATAATTACTCATTATTTAATAAATATTAAGGTTTTTTAAATTATATAGGGGTCGATGATCAAAAAAGTTTGGTTTTTTAAATTATATAGGGGTCGATGATCAAAAAAGCTTGGCGACCCCTGACCTAGGTAATACCTGATTGGTTCTCGGGACACCGAAAATGTCGCCAAAATTCTCGAAAATATTGCCGAAGGGTATTGAAAACTACCTGTCAATGACAGTAAACGGTATTAAACACAAAATAAACAAAAATAAAGAATATTTACAAGCGTTTGAGAATATTTACAGCTATTTACAACAATATTTAGCTATCCTTAAATTACATTCTTTATGTTGAAAGTATTTTTTTAACAAATGCATGTGAAGAATATAAATGAATTAACATGTGTTCTTGCCCATTACATATGCCGTTATCGGAAGAATATCATTGTCAAAAAATACAGTTTCATTCTTCATCCAAACGTTCGACTATTCCAAATTGCAGTAATTTTATTTATGAGAAAAATCCTAACTACTTTAAAGAAGGAATGTTTTAATGAATTTCATGAAACGATAATGAGGTTTCCCCAAAATTCTATTTCTGAGAGCGGGGGGAAAATAAGTAAAACTATCGAAAGAATTTTTAGAATGACATTTCTTCATTCTTAGGATTTTATAATCGAATTATTTGCCCCATTTTTATGTTCCTCAGGGCATGAGTGTGAACACTTGCAACATAAAATGTAAAGTAATTAAATTTGATTAGTGACTTAAAATATAAAAGTTTATGAAAACACATCGAAAGAAAAAACCAGAATAAAAGTTAAAAACGAGGGAGTACTTATAAATTGCATTTAAAATTGGCAGTCGATTATTTCTTCATACCACGGATTCTGGTCATTAGAGCTTCTCAAAACGTCGCAATAATATATAAAAAAAATGAATGGAATTTGCTCGAAAATAAACGTCCTAAATGTGTATCATTTTGGCTGACGTAAAAACAAATGTTGAAGAATGTGATACATAATGGTTTAAGCATTTACTGGTCGTAAAAAAAATGCTATTTGAAATTATTTTATTGCTGAATTGAATAACTCGTAAACTTTAAAAAAAGAAAAAGAGAGCGTGGTTTATTTTTATGAACTTAATACATTTTTCTGATGTAATGGATTTAACGTTGATTTCGAATTGAAAAAGTCATTATGTTTAGTCGTAAATGAAACTTAATTTAAATATTTTATTTAATTGCTCTCATTATGCATAAATTCGGAGCAGTTCTTTCGTATTTAGAGAGACAGTTACTAGAATGCACTTCGATAACTGTAAAAAAAATGTCATATTTTGAAGAATAGTAGATGTTTCCGTGAAATAAAAAAAGGGCCCGATTCTGAAAATTTAATCCATATATATTAAAACCAGATACCACTCACACGCTGACAGATCTCTCTATCTCTGGAACCATGAGTCCTAGGAAACTTATTTTTTGCATGATGGTACCTCTTAGGCCCTAGATGCTCAATAAGAAATCTTTTTAAAATCCAACCTTTAAGGGAGTTTATAGGATCTTAAACCCTCAAAATAAAACGCTAACTGACTGATCACTATATCACTGAAATCATAAGTCCTAGGAAGGTGATTTTTTGCATGGTGGTACCTCTTAAACCCTAGATGCTCACTAAGTTTTTTTTTTTTTTTTAACCCAACCTGAAGTGAGTTTCAACCCTCCAAATAAAATGCTGACTGACTGATTACTGTATCTTTGGAACCATAAGTCCTAGGAAGTGGACTTTTTGCATGGAGGTACCTCTCCAACCCTAGATACGCACTAAGAAATCATTTTTTTCAATCCAAGCATTAAGGGGCTTAAACCCCCAAAATAAAACACAGACTGACTGACTGTTCACTATATCTCTGAAATCATAAATCCTAGGAAGGTGATTTTTTGCCTGGTGTTACCTCTTTGACTAAGGTGACCAGACGTCCCGCTTTTGGCGGGACGTCTGGTCACCTTACGTCTGGTCACGTTTTGGAAAGAATGCACGACAAGCTAGGGAACGGCGAGAGAACGGAAAGGGAATATACGGTTTTCGGCGGCCATGTGGCTATTTAGCCAGGATATGAGTTTGATATTATTTTTGTTAATTTTAAAATAATAAACTTTAATAATAACAAATAATTGTTGAGAACTGATTATCAAAGTTCCCATTATTGATCAGTTGTTAGAATTCGACCACCATTGTTTGAACAATGGCATTTTTTGGCATTGGCAACGACAAAAACATTTTGCAACTGTCTCTCAGACGACACACATAGTACTGCGTGCTAGTAAGCTAGTTAAACAAGTGATGTCATTACAAATCAGCTGTTCAGATAATTTAGGTAAGTAATTTATTTATTCATATCATAAATACATAATTTTTCTTGAATTTAGCAGACAGTACTCGTATTATTTATATTTTATAGTGGCGGCAAAAAGTCTAGCGCCGGCCTTGAAAGTGACACTTACGACTTACGTTACGGCAAATTCAGAGGAAACATCATACAAGTTAATATTGTTATTATTTAGAAAGAAATATGGGATTAAAATTAAAATAATTTTTAAAATATAGATACTTTATAACAATGAAATTAATTTATAAACTAACAATAAAATATGTTCATGTAATTCTGTACCTACTTCCTGCGTTTTTAAACAATATGTATATAATAATCTATATTAATAAAGCAAGGTTGGATTCTGTCTGTCGGTCAGACCTCCGGGTGACCATGTTATATGTGTGCTGCGTCGAGACGAATCTATAAAACTTACAACTATTAAATTTGGCACACGGGTAGTGAAGATTCTGAACATGTGCACCTCGAAGCCCGAAATTTAAATTTTATTACCGTCAATTTTTAATTAATAAAAAACCAACAATTTTGAAGGGTGACGACAGTAAATGGAAGCTGTTACATTTCCGAAAATCACCCCTCTTGATATCGTGCAATTTTGGCGGCCATTTTGGTCGAAAATCGGTGTATTTTTTTTCTCATGAAAGTACATAAATCTTACATATTTGGAAAGACCTTTGAAAACTAATAATTTTTTCTACTTTAAGAGTTTTACAGGTATTTTAATTCTAAATGCAGACTCCACCGCTATCCGATATATATCCGTAAATAAAGCGTGAATTTTGGACATTTCGAAGAATTAGCGTTGATTCTTCGAAGAATTAATCGCATTTGTTATTATTTCTTAAAGTTGTTGCATTTATTATGTTATCGTTCATTTGTATGAGCATCTCGAAGTCCGAATTTAAAATTTTATTCTATAAAATATGTGATTCAATTTTTTATGCAATATTTGGTTCTATTTGCGCTAAGGTTTGCTAGATAGCACCACGAGAGTGATACAGTATGAGCTGTATATAATGTGACATACATAGCGCTATTTATTGTTGTACCACAAAATTCAAATACCTTTATTCGTTGTTTTTTAGTGTTTCCATCCTCTGACAATGATTGCTGAAGGGAGCGGGTCCCTAAACCGACAGGCTAGACGGGCGAAGCCCGGCTAGTTTATAATATAATTTTAAATTATTTTTTTTTTAGATTTCATAATGAGTAAGAAAAGAGGATGCAAATTCAACGATGATCTAAGAAGTAAATTTCCTTTTATTAAGAAAACCAAAAGCGATTACATGGTAAAATGTGAGAAATATAATAGGGAACTTTCTATTTCGCACGGCGGGAAGAATGATATTTCAAAGCACTTGGAGACACAGAAACATAAAAGATATTTAAATACTGCTGTATCTTCCTCGAAAATACAGAATTTTTTTCGGAAAACAACTTATGGAGACGAAGAAAAGAAATTATCATTAGCAGAAGGACTTGTCATTTCATGCTATTAATCACAATTATTCCTTCAGATATATGGAGAGTATATCAGAAGTTGTTAAAAAGTTATTCAACAAAAAATTTGCATGTGCTAGAACAAAATCCGAGGCAATTGTGTGTAATGTGCTTTCTCCATATGTATGCATTTTCAGAATTAAGCAAAAATCTAGAAAAAATTAATTTTATAACCATATATTCTGACGCATCTAATCATAAGAATATAAAGTTATTTCCAACCATTATTAGATTTTTTGATTAGGAAACTGGAATAAAAATTAGAATTTTAGATTTCGTTTCTTTGCCCGGCGAAATTTCTGAAATAATTTTCAGTTCCATTATTAATATTTTGGAAAAACAATTTAAGACATAAAATGATTGCATATTGTGCAGACAACACGAACGGAAATTTTGGATAAAAAGCGAGAAGATGTACAAATAATATTTTTAAATAACTTAAACAAAAACCTTAATCAAAACATTATTGGTGTTGGTTGTGCAGAGTACATAATACATATCGCCATTCAAACAGCTGCTGACTTGTTGCCCGTAGATGTGGAAAATATTGTTATTAAAATATATTCTTATTTCCATATATACACTGTGCGCCTTGAAATTCTTAAAGAATTTTGTGAAACTGCAGAAGTCAAATATAAGAAAATACTTGGATACAGTAAAACGCTCTGGTTAGCTCTTTTGCCAGCTGTTGAAAGAATTTTGAGAATATACGATCCTTTGAAATCCTACTTTGTATCACAGGATAAATGTCCTAGAATTTTAGAAGAGATTTTTGGAAAAGAATCTTCAAAAATTTGGCTAGAGTTTGTACACAATCAAGCAGCTCTTTTTCAAAATGCTATAAAACTCATTGAAGGTGACAAAATTTCGGTAATCGAAGTAGCAAATGAAGTTAATAATTTAAAATTTCAGTGTCAAGAGCGGTTAGAAAATAATTTTCTTCCGTTAACTATCCGTAATAGTATAAGCCAGCTAGAAGAACAAAGTGCAATAAATCGTGCAGATATCATGAATCACGTCAAAAAGTTCTATAGTAGCTGCATAGATTATTTAAAAGAGTGGACGGTACATTACAATGATATTGAACATTTTCATTCGGTTACATTAAAACAAGAAGTTAATTGGAATGATGTGCAAAAATCATTCGATCATATTATTCAAAATTTCCCATATAGGAATATTTCCGAAAATGATCTTTTTTAATGAGGTTTTAATGAGGTTTTTATTAAAAACATATATTGATAAGGAAAAGGTTAAATCTTGGACATCAGCAAAAATCACAATAGAGAACTTATAGAATATTTTATCACATTGAAGCAAACCATGTTCTATACAATAATGCACTAAAAATTGTGGAATACACGGTGTCCTTACCAGGAACTAATGCTGCGGCTGAACGCTTTCTTTCTACGGTAAATAAAGTATGGACATCCGAAAAATCACAATTAAGTGTTGAGACTTTGAAAGCCATTTTATGTGCGAAATATAATTTAAGAAATTCTTTTGAAACATTTCATGACTTTTTAAACAACGACAGCAATCTACAAAAAACAAATTCACGCAAAAGAGAAATATGCCAAAGACTAAAATAATACTGTACATATTTTTTTATTTATTATATTTGTAAATTGTACTTATTGTGAAATTAAAAAAGATATATATTACAATACTATTTTTGCGTTCCATGAAAATTTTTGTTGCTCCATATAGACCAAATTTTTAATCAAGAACCCCCCACCCCCCAGTCAATGGTGTCCCGCTTTACCAATGTTAAAATCTGGTCACCTTATCTTAGACCCTAGATGCTCACTAAGTTTGTTTTTTTAAACCCAACCTGAAGTGAGTTTAAAGGAGCTTAAACCCTCAAAATAAAATGCTGATTGACTGATTACTTATCTTTTCAACCATTAGTCCTAGGAAGTGGACTTTTTGCATTGTGGTACCTCTCCGGCCCTAGATACTCACTAAGAAATCATTTTTTAAATCTAAGCTTTAAGGGGATTTCAAAGGGTCTTTAACCCTCAAAATAAAACACTGACTGACTGACGGATCACTGTATCTCCAAGGCCATGAGATCTTGGAAATTGAAATTTCACAGGGTGGTTCCTTTTAGGCCAAAATGTGCTCACTAAGAATTTTTTAATGAAATTTTTAAGGGGTTAAAATTCCCCAAATTTAATAAAAAATTTATAAAACCCGTGTTTAATGTTCGATCTGCTCTGGACTACTTTTAAATGAAAGCACGACTCAATGTTTCCTATACCTACCAAGTTTCATCCAAATCGGACCAAAATGGACGGAACTAGAATTTTTTGAAACTTCGATTTTTTACTCATCAGTTTGAAGTGCATTACGTTTTGTCATTTTAAAAGCCAAATACAGTGTTGGAAATTGATTTATGAAAAAACGGTTTTTTAACAAAAACTTCTTTAATATTCATTAAAACTTAAGGAAATTCCATGCATTAAACATGCTATGTATAACAAATGATATGCAAAAATAAAATTTCATACATAATAGTAAACAAACATATAAGGTCAAAAATTAGATTTTCGTAACATACAAACATGGAAATTGATTTATGAAATATCACATTTCATTGGCTATTCTGAAGTAATGCAGCAAAAATTTGCATAAAACAAAGTAATCTGGCATAAAAAGCTTTATGTATTGGAAGCAATACGTTTCAGTCCTGCTTTTCACGATGGGTAAACAAAATGTATTGTCTGTGGACGAAAGAGCCAAAATCAATGCATATCTAAAATGTGGACAATCTGAAATTAGTAAATTAATCAAAAGATCAGTTGGTGTAATATATAACTATAGAAAAAAATCCAGCAAATTATGTCAAAAATTTTAACAAAAAAGGTAAACCACGTTTAACAAAGATGGAAAAAGGGGGTGTCGTGTCTGCCGCGTCACCCCCTTTTGCCTTGTACCTCCTACTCTCTTCTCAAGGAGGCAGGGGGAGTAAGGCATTGACCCCGGCTCGATAAGGGATTCGAGATTGTAGACGGTGCCCCGTGCAGAAGTCTGGGGGTCGTCAGATACTGTGCTGACCCACGCGAGAGAAGGCGTGTGGCGTTTGGTCTGCTGTTGTTTTCTCGGGGGAGCGGTGCAGATCAGAATAAAGTGCGTGGATGTATTGAGACTCCGAAGACGCAATAGGACTTGTTAGATAGTAGTCAGAATCTAGATGACTGACCTGGTTAGCTATTTGTATATAGTACTGTAAATAAGTTTGTAGATAAATTAGTGTTGTGTTTGTGCCTGCGAAAGAAAAGAAAAATTTGAATATTCACTGGTATGGTACTGAACTTTATGCTGTGAAAATTTACTTGTGTACCATTGCAAACGTCGAATTACGAGACGAACCAAAGCGAACCAGCAGAAGTGACAGAGGTTCGACACTGTTGCAGCCGACAGCACCTGCATACCTGGATTAGTGGATAAGTGAGTGAGTCGTCAGTGCAGGTGAGAAGCCTTTAATATTTATATTTTTGGGGATCAGTTAAATAATATCCAAATAAGATGTGGACCATCAAATGTCTAAGAAAAGAAGATTTAAGAGTAGTTGCAGAAGACTTGTATGCAGTAGTAACCCCAAATTTAAGTCTATTTGAACTCAAACAATTAATTATAAACTCGGAGGAGTATAACAATGACGCAGAATTTGTGAAACAGTTGCTGATCACTACGGTAGAAGATAGGAAAAAGAAAGAAGATCGACAACATGAATTAGAGATAATAAGGGCCCAGAGTGCGAACAAAAATTGCAATGAACCGATAGCAGCAAAGGTGGAAGCTAAATATTTCCAACCAGAAATTCCAATTGAGAGTATGTGGATCATTTGATCAATGGATGCAAAATTAAACCAGTAAGCGATAGTGCAACACAAATTCATATTTTGCATTCATCGTATGTGCCGAATCCCGAAACGAACGTAGTTCTCGCCTTTGGAGAGAGACTCGAAGAAAATGTCGGCCAAGCGCCAATTATGGCACATGCTCGCAGACAAGGGGACCGAATCTCGCAGCCCGTAGAGATAGTCGACTCAAATAATAAGCTGAATGTGCCCTGTTTACTGCCCCCAAGTACTGAGCAGTTGCTTTTGAATGCCGGCGAACACAGCTGGGTCGAAGATTGTGAAACAAGACCACCTCTTGCTGAGGAATGGGCAGTGCCCTGCGAGGGGGAAAATGGCGACCCTTCACTCAGGGGTGAAAGGGGTCAGCGAAATGCGGAGGGGGAGCCTCGCACTGTATGTTTTGAGATTGAGTCAAGAAATAATGAGGGTGGATATAGCGAAACTAAAATGTAAGGGGAGGAATCGTTGAAATTGAGAGAAGAGCAAAAAATTGCGGCTCTTTGGAAACCGTAAGAAAGACTTTAAAACCGAAGGTGAATATGCAGATGAAAGAAATTTTGGAGGAATTAGATCTGATTCGAGGAAAATTAGCAGGTCCAGAATCTACTATCAACGTTAAAAGGTGTGATTTTGTTGGTGCGAATATGAAGTGTTCGAGACATCTGTTAGAACTGTGTGACTATTATAGGGATTACATCAACAACTATTTCGAGTTAGTATATCCCTTAAACGGAGCTGACCAAGAAACGAGTATCCGAGAGCATTCCGTGGTCTGAGGTGCACGAAGCTACCTTCCAAAAACTTAAAGAGACAATGTGCAAAGTTCCGAAACTTTGTGAGGTCTCTATTGCTCATCGGCCAGGAACGAAACTGGCAAATGCAGATGTTGTGCGTGTGTTCCAGTCGAGGACTAACTATCGGAAGTCACGAACTTTTATGATGGACTTATTTACGAACTTTTTAAATACTTTTCTTTATATGTAGCATTTTAACATATTTTTTTCTTTCTTACTTGCAGTATCTTAACGAGTATCGATATTATGTAGTTTATGTGGTAAATCTATTTTATGTGGTGTGCAGTATGGTAAAAAGCTCATTTCCTTTATTTCTAATTGTTCTTATTCTGTTATTTTTAGTTATTTCAGAGTTATGAAGATAAGCATTTTGATTATTCGTATTTCATTTTATGTTACCTGTGTAATTTTAATTATTCTATGGTTATGAAGATGTGTATTTTGATATTAGTATTTCATTTTATTTTACCTGTGTATCGTTGGCTATTAATAATTTTGGAAATGTAGCTCCAAACAGTGGTAATTATGATTATGTTTAATGCTAGGAGTGTTTATTTTGTTTATTATTATTATTGGGATTTATGTCATTTGTAGTTATTGTTATTATTGTGAAATTTTGGCAAATAAAATATTGTGTGTAAAGGCCGGTAGACAGGTAATTGTCAGATGTGTGTCTGCAGATGCATCTGTAACCACCATCTTGGTGGAAGGTGTCGTGTCTGCCGCGTCACCCCCTTTTGTCTTGTCCCTGCTACTCTCTTCTCCAGGAGGCAGGAGGCGTAAGGCAATGACCCCGGCTCGATAAGGGATTCGAGATTGTAGACGGTGCCCCGTGCAGAAGTCTGGGGGTCGTCAGATACTGTGGTGACCCACGCGAGAGAAGGCGTGTGGCGTTTGGTCTGCTGTTGTTTGCTGGAGGGAACGGTGCAGATCAGAATAAAGTGCGTGGATGTATTGATACTCTGAAGACGCAATAGGCCTTGTTAGATAGCAGTCAGAATCTAGATGACTGACCTGGTTAGCTATTTGTATATAATACTGTAAATAAGTTTGTAGATAAATTAGTGTTGTGTTTGTGCTTGCGAAAGAAAATAAAATTTTGAATATTCACTGGTATGGTACTGAACTTTATGCTGTGAAAATTTACTTGTGTACCATTGCAAACGTCGAATTACGAAACGAACCAAAGCGAACCCGTAGAAGTGAAGAAGGTTCGACAGGGGGATTCTTCAACTTGCATTAAAAACTGGCCCCAGTTCAAATGAGATTTGTGCAGATCGATCCCTTCCTGTTACTTTTAGAAGAGTTAGGAATATTTTCCTTTCTACGTGGAGCTTGAGATGGTCGAAAATGAAGTCTGGTCCAAAGTTACTTCGTCACAAGCAGATGCTTTTGCTAGAAGTACATGGCAATGGGCGACAATTAGAAGAAGGTTATTTTCTCCGATGGAAAGAAATTTAATATGAATTGCCCCGATGGTTTGAAGTATTATTAGAGGTATCTCCGAAAAGAACCAAAATCTACATTCAGGAGAAATTTGGTGGTGTAAGTTTGATGATTAGGACAGCGATTGCTTATGATGGCAGAAGTGAAATTGTATTTTTAAATGGTCGCCAGAATTCACTTGATTACAGCTTAGTTTTAGAAAATTCCCTTCTTCCATTTGCAAGGCAATATTATAGTTTAGATTACATCTTAATGCAAGAAATACAAGTATTCACACTTCAAATGAATGAAAGATTGGTTTGATGAACAGAATATTGTTCTTTTAGATCATCCATCTAACAGTCCTGATTTGAACCCCATCAAAAACGTTTCGGCACAGCTTATTCGAATGGTTTATGCAGATGAAATGCAGTACACATCACTTGTAGAATTGAAAGCTGTAATCCGTCAAATCTGGAAACTAATTGATCAGAAGTATATTCAAAATCTTATTTTATCAATGCCATCTAGAATAAAAGAAACCTTGATGTAGAAAGGTGGCTTTACTATCGATTAATGTGAATGAAATGTGATATTTCATAAATCAATTTCCATGTTTGTATGTTACGAAAATCTAATTTTTGACCTTATGTTTTTGTTTATTATTATGAATGAAATTTTATTTTTGTAAATCATTTGCTATACATAGCATGTATAATGTATGGAATTTCATTCATTTTTAATGAATATTAAAGAAGTTTTTGTTAAAAAACCATGTTTTCATAAATCAATTTCCACCACTGTACCACTCAGTCTCTAACTGACTGATCACTGTAACTTTCGAACCAAAAGTCTTATAAAGCTGAAATTTTGCTTGGTGGATCTTCTAAGTTCCTAAGTGTACTGGCATTGATGTTTGTAACATTTCGGAATCGTCTATATGCAGTAGATTCGGGTCTAATTAGATTTCGTATAGCAAACAATGACCCTAGTCTAAACCAACCAACCTCTGAGGAATTTATTGCTAAAGTTATTTGAATTAAATCAACCAAATTACATAATTCCCGGCATTAATGTATTCCGTAACGAATCATGAATATTCAGCTATTGAACTATAAATGTCTAAAATTGTGCATTTAATTGTCAGTACATAAAAAACTCGAAGCACTGTGTATTGGTATATTTGAAAACTTCAGTTTGGCTTGAAAAACAGAAACAGAAAAACACAAATTCTATTAAACTCAAGCTCTGATCTACTATGGTAATTTTAATAATGTTTCACTGTTTATAATTTCATTGTTATGTTTCCATAAAAGATGATTTGATTGAAAATCATTTTTGTCATTTCTTGGCTGAAGGATTATCATCTATTTATAGCAAATTGTTTTACTTTAAAAAGATTCTAGGATTTTTCCTCAGTAAAGTTTTTATAATTTTATATACAAAACATTTATTATCCTAAAGAGAAGTCATTTAAAAATCATTTCAATAATCAAAATTTAAAATATTATGCAAATAGAGCTATTGGATCGGGAAACTTATTAAAAGGCTTAAGGAGACTAATTCAAACCTGCTTTAAAGTTTGAATGTAAAGTTTGTTGATGGAAAATTTCGAACTGCTTAAATATTTGTTACGTGTTTGGTTCTCTAAAACTGCAACTACTGATTTTTACATAAACACGACAATGAAGAAAAAAGTAATCCTAATGTAAATTAAATTAACCCTTTAAGGTAGATTTGGAAAAGTCATGACGTCCAAGAATTAGGCGGGACTGTGATCCCTCGAATAGGTGGTACCCCCGGAAAAAAAAGACGGTGTCCTCGAATTCTGTAAGAAGTAGGGTTGTTCACATAACCTCCGTCAACGTCAGTGTTACTTGAATCGCAAATTATTTAAATAATTACGGAATTCAACAACTTCAGAGCTAATCGTGTTAGGCTCTCTGATGGGTAAAAAATATTTGATGTGATTATAGGTAATGCTGACGGAGGCAATGTGAACGGTCCCTTAGCCGTTCGTATATAGGCCGCTATCGACCACATGTTCTTATATTTAAAACTTTACTAAGTAATGTCGTAATTCATTAAATGTTACGACTAAGTAAGTAGAGTAAATTGTAAAGCAAATGGCAACTTAAAATCAGTTTAACTAACCTATTAAGGCGTTAAATGAGCAGCAAAAGCGTAACTTAAACAAGTGCATTCAACAGACAAGTGCTAACATAAACCAACGGCATATAGAAAAGAGAGGAAATTACACGAACGTACATTGCTTTAAGTATATGCGTTAACTCCCCACGTTCTATGACAATAGCCTGTGAAATCACAGAGTGAATATTAGAGTGATGAAACGCATGCTGCCAACTGGTGATTGAGTTCCGTAGTGTTCAGTGATCTTGGAACACGAGCGAGAA
This sequence comes from Dolomedes plantarius, assembly GCA_907164885.2. Lineage (NCBI taxonomy): Eukaryota > Metazoa > Arthropoda > Arachnida > Araneae > Dolomedidae > Dolomedes > Dolomedes plantarius. The sequence goes on along the minus strand of OU015490.1, from coordinate 172,296,656 downwards.
AAACGCGATAGGTAATCTCAAGGTCAAAATGAACCTTCGTTTTTCTAACACGAAGAGCAATAAATTTTGTAAAATATATAAAATTCAAAACAAACGTTTTCATGATTTTGCTTTTTGTTCGTACAAAATCCCCGATTGTGTGATTTCGCAGTTTAGCTTTACCGACAAATGATAGTTTGTAAAAGAAACCATAGCATGCCTGGAAAGAGTATCAACAGTTTGGGGATTACCCCGAGAAACAAGTGCTATAAGAGTTTCTGCATTTTGCTGCTAGAAAACGACATCTAGTGTTGGATCACTAAGGACCGTGCAATAACTCTGTCGCGTATCTCTTCAACTTATCTATGACCAATTATATTCCCCCTGGGGGTTACAGGAAAGGATCAAATATCGCAGGCGACAGTTTCCTTTACCCTTATTGCAGGGATATTACTAATGGACTTTACTCCGAGGAAAGTTAGGCACGGCTTTGCTTTGTCAAGTTAACCGTAGTTCAAGTTGAAAGCTATTACACTTCTCTCACATGGAGAGAAGCAAAAAACGTAATTGCCCATCAGAATGCAGAGCCATCTCGTGACATAAATGTGAAGGATATATTCATGTATGAGGAAATCAGAATTCAACGCATGCATAAAATCCTTTTTATTTTCTAATACTTCTGTTCAGTTTTCGGGAAATTTAACACACTTTACCTATTCAGGAGAAAGATGCGAAATATTATACTTAATTTACTGTTATTCAGCAAAAAAAATATTTAAAAAATATTAATTTTAATTTTTTTTAAATCCATCGAGTTTCTACCAATACCAATAATAGGAATGTATTTAATGCTGTGCGAAAAAAAATTCTTTGCAGCAGATTGAAATATAATTTTCTTTTCTTTCAAATCTGAAAATAGTTATCAATTTTGTCAATATGTATTTGCATTTTTAATATAATGGCACCAGACAGAAAGTGATTATTTCGCAACATTTTCTTCTGACGTCTTTCGTAATTTGATGTATTAAAACTCTAATATGTATTTCTTCTTGAAGTTGGGGCCGCTTAATTTGTCTCTCTGTACTTTGGCTTTTCAATAAATATTCTCTGAATAACAGATTATTATAAACTTATAAACTATATAGTTTCTTATTTCAGTTCATTAAAATTTACAAGAAAAACTTACTAGCTTGAAGACCTAATGACTGCCCATTCATTCAACTAAATTTTTCTTCATAGTTTGAATGAAATTTCTTTCTATTTTAAGAAACCTTTGCACTTTACCATCTGGAAAGCTATAATAAGCTGTTTTTTGAACATGATAGTAAGTAACTTGTTAAGTTCCAGTTTCTCACAAACAAGAATGTCATTAAAGAGGAAAATGATGTATATTAACAATTAGAAAACGGGAAGGGTACTGAATTTGTGAAGATTTTAAAAAAGAGTTTGTGAAGAATTTGTTCCTTACGTTTAAGTGTCGGCCAAGTTTTGTACATCTTAGTTTTTCTTTTCGACACTTACTTAAATACCCCTTAACTAGTTCTAGTAGGCGTATAGTAATAATTAGAAAAGGAGTGGGCGTAATCCGAGGATTCTAAAATGCGTTTGTGAAGAATTTGTGCCTTACCTTTTAGTGTCAGCCAATTTTTGCATGTCGTAGCTTTTCTATACGACACTAACTTACTGAAGCGTTGACTTGTAAGTGAATAGTAATAATTGGAAAAGAAAGGGGGTGGTAATGCAGGGCCGCCCAGAGACTTTACGGGGCCTGGGGCAAACTTCTGTTGGGGGCCCCAAGAAAACTGATTAATCGAATAATTTTTTTTTATTTTTTGGGGTGCCCCTTTTTTCAGGAGATTATTTTGAATTTTGAAGTACGGTACAAGTTTCAGAATTTTCTTTCGAAAGAAATCTTATAAATAATTTTTTTAATTTTTTTGGGGCCCCTCCGGCAGTTGGGGGCCTGGGGCAAAGTGCCCCAGTTGCCCCCCTCCCCCCTTCTGGGCGGCCCTGTGGTAATGTGAAGATATAAAATGTTTTTGTGAAGAATTTGTGCCCTATTTTTAGTGTCAGCTAAGTTTTTCATATCATATCTTTTCTTTTCTACATTAAAGAACCTTTGACTAGTTCTAGTAGGTGTACAACAATAACTAGAAAAGAAAGAGGGTAGCAATGTGAAGATCCAAAATGTGTTCGTGAAGAATTTGTGCCTTACCTTTTACTGTCAGCCAATTTTTGCATGTCGTAGCTTTTCTATTCGACACTAACTTAATGAATCGTTGACTTGTAAGTGAATAGTAATAATTGGAAAAGAAAGAGAGTGGTAATGTGAAGATATAAAATGTGTTTGTGAAGAATTTGTGCCCTTCTTTTTAGTGTCAGCTAAGTTTTGTATATCATATCGTTTCTTTTCTACATTAAAGAACTTTTGACTAGTTCTAGTAGGTGTACTGTAATAATTAGAAAACTGGGCGGAACAATATTGTAAATTTTCTAAAATTAGTTTCTGAAGAGTTTGTAATTTACCTTTAATTGCGTGCCAAACTTTGTATAAAATAGCTTATCGTTTTGACACTAACTTAAAGAATATTTGACTAGTTTTAGCAGGTGTATAGTAATGATTAGAAAAGGGGCAGGGGGGTAATGTGAAGATTCCAAAAAGAAGTTGTGTAGAATTTGCTGTGCTGTATCCTCTAAGTACCATAGCTTTCTCTTTCCACGCTTACTTATAAATCCCGTGACTAGTTCGCTCGATTTGGCAGGATCTAAGAAAGTTACTTTCAAAGTCGAAGCTAACTTAGGCCTGAGTTCAATAGGTGAGGCCTGGAATAACTTCCAACGGGACCCCGGGACAATGATAGCTTTTTTAAATCCCAGGTACTAGTAACGAAATTACAAAGTTATGCATATATATTGTTGTTGTCTTCGTTTCTAATCCCTTCAAGTCGATCAGCGCTGGACTAGTTTCACCAACCGATAAATCCTCAAGAGGTCCATTAATGGGCGAGGGCCGGTAATAAAGTCCTTCCAAGATAAATTTAAGGAAGTTATGATGTGTCCAGTCGTGTGATTGTATTTATGCCAAAGCAGTGCTACAATTTCACATCAACTTAACGATACCCTGAGTTTTGTAATCACTGAATGGCAACGTTCTGTTCTCTCTCTCTCTCTAATAAATATGTAACAATTTGACGTTCTTTTGCTTTAGCTTGAGTTTTTCCTCGTTTTTGTATTATCTGTTAAAGATGTATTTCTAACACGTTATCAGCACGAGTGCTCTGAAGAAGAAGTTTTTTATACGTGAGTTAGGAAATAACAGATAACTACGAAAATTGACGAAGCCGAAATCAAATCTCGCCCTGCGCAGCTAGGCCTAACAGACAGCATGGATGAATTGAAGATCCCTAAGCTAGATGGAAATAATTATACGGCATGGAGTATCCGTACTCGTGCTGCGCTAGTGCAAAAGAACTGTTGGGAAGCAATTGATCCTGGTTACGGATCAGAATTGAAAGCAGAAGAGATTAAAATTAACGGAAAGGCTCTCACGTTCCTGTTCCCCTTTGTAGAAGACAACTTTTGGACGATATCGCGGATTGTACAAGGGCGAAAGAGGCATGGACAACTCTAAAGGATATCTATACGAGGTTTGGATTGCTACATACGCTTCAACTACTTAGAAAATTCTTTAATGTAAGAATGAATTCTGGTGAGAGTATGAGTTCCTATTTAAGAAGAATTATAGAATTGCATCGTAAGGTGTCATCTTGAGGATACGGCTTCACGGACAGAGAAGTAGCACTTGTCATGTTGATGGGTTTACCCAAAGAGTATGAAGGCTTGATATTAAACCTAGAACGAGATGAAGATACTTTGTCCACAAACATCGTTAAGTCACGCATAATAGTAGAAGAAACGAAATTGCTCCGTCACACTACAGAAAATGAACAAGAAGCTGTCGGTGAAAGAGCACTAAAAACGAAAGACAGCAGAAAAACACAAGGACATGATACATCCAAAAAATATCCTAGAGATAATGAGAGAACTCGGTGTTTTGCCTGTGGTCAGTGGACACATATTGCCCGAAAATGTCCTATTCATAAGACTGTATCGTATAACCACAGAGTGTCAAGTGTTGTAGATCAAGCACTACTTACTGATACGTGTGGTGATAAACCTGTCTGTGATTGGTACTTCGATAGCGGTGCCACTGTGCACATGTGCTCACTAAGAGAAAAAATTTAAAATTTGGTATCAATAAAATCACAAGTTGAAATAGCAAACTCTGAAAAAATTGAAGCGATAGGAACTGGCAATATCATTTTGAGGCCCACAGGAGAGTGTAGGACAGAAACCATTTCCTTAGCAAATGTGTTGTATGTGCCTAATCTTGACAGTAACCTCCTCTCAGTTGGAAGAATTGAAGACATGGGTAATACCATTTGTTTTCAGAATGGTAGAGCTACTATTAGAAATTCCAACCAAAATGATAAAATCATCCTTACTGCCCATAAATGTGGAAGATTGTATAAAGTTGAAGAACAGCAGCTGCATAAAGCACACATCTCCAAACATGATGAACTCATGCATAGACGTCTGGGGCACTTTCACAAAAATGCAGTGAAGAAGCTTGTCAATAAAGACGATTCGAATGACGATTGTAAAAAAACCGCAAGAGAAAGGGAAATTTGCTCAACATGCATTCTGGGAAAAATGAAAAGCAAACAATTTCCAACTAGGGAAACTAAACATTCCTCAAGGTTACTAGAACTAATCCACAGTGATGTCTCGGAACCTATAACACCCACATCAAAAGGAGGTTCCAAATATGTTATCACCTTTGTTGACGACTATTCGAGGTATGTTGTGGTGAAACCAATGAAGTCAAAAGACCAAGCCCTTGAGAAATTTATCGAATTTAAAAATAACGTTGAAAGCCTACATGGCCTCATGATTACCACTTTAAGCAGTGATAATGGTGGGGAATATTCAAGTAAGGAATTTGATGATTTCTTAACTGAAATTGGAATCTCAGACAGCTTACTGTTCCCAGAACCCCACAGCAAAATGGAGTTGCTGAGAAGATGAACCATACATTATTTGACATGACCGGATGCCTCTTGTTCGACTCAAACATCCCAAATGAACAGTGTGCAGATGCTGTGGCAATTGCTTGTTTTTTACGCAACAAATGTACATCACAAGCTATCCAGGGAAGAATGCCAGAACACCTTTGGACCCAAAATCCTGTCGAAGTTGATAATCTAAAAATCTTTGGCTGTAAGGCTTATGCACAAATTGACAAAACACAGCTAAAAGAAAAATTGTGGAACCGTGCTCAAGAATGTGTTTTTATTGGTTATCCTGAAGGCACAAAAGGACACAAGTTATGGAACGTAGAAGAAGACAAGTTCTTTATTAGTAGAAACGTGAAGTTTGATGAATCTGTTTTCCCATTCAGGAGGAGCCAGTCAGAAAAGAAAGATGAACTAATCATTAGCTCCAATGATAAAGTTCCTGAAATCAGTGTAATTCCCCCCCTGAAACTCTAGCAGATGATACAACTGAAGTCGAATATACCAAGCAAAACTTGAAAGACTCTGTTACTGAACAATTTACAGCAGGTATAGAAGAATCTCCTGAAGTCAGAAGAAGCAATAGAGTAAGGAGACCTAAAACTTACTTTGGGGATCCAATATTATACAAAGTGGTCAGTGAAGAGCAAGCTTCCACCCAAAATATCGAGGATCCAATCACCTTGGAAGAAGCTATGAAGTCGCCTCATGCAGAAATGTGGAGAGAAGCTATTGGGGAAGAGTTGAATAACCTTCACAGCAACCAAACATGGGAACTGGTTCCAAAACCAGCAAATACCAAACCTATTGGGTGCAAATGGGTATTCAAAAGAAAATTAAGTGCAGAATTAGAAGTGATTAAATTTAAAGCTCGTTTGGTTGCAAAGGGCTTTTAACGGGTTCCAGGCAGAGGCTTCTCTGAGAAAGTGCCTCCTACTCCTTCTGTAGAAGAGATCCAGGTGATTGAAGTAATTGAGGAACAACCAGAAGAGAAATACCGTCTACCTTCACACCCTGTAGTAGTTGAAATACCACCAGCAGAGGAACAAACTTTAGTATACCAACCGGAATTTTCAACAAAATCTCCTCTCAAGTGGACGGTCACCGATGTTGTTGAGTTTGTTCGAGACCTTCCTGGTTGTTCTGACTGTGCAGATGAATTCAGAGCGCAAGAGATTGATGGACGAGCACTTTTGCTGTTGAAGGAGGATCATCTATTGAGTCTCAGTATGAAACTAGAACCAGTACTAAAAGTGTGTGCAAAAATCAGTACAATGCGAGGCGAGGTGAACCATTAATTATTGGTGCCACTAAGTTTATTCCATTTCATTTACTTGGTGAAGTCAAAACCAAAACTCAAATTCTGAGAGTTAGTTTTAGTGATTAATCAGTGTTACGAGTATATTGAATGAGTTGTCAGTTTTAATTATCGACACTGTTTATATGCAAACGTGAAATGCAATATATTTTAATTATTAATATTCATAATTAATGTGTTTATAATGTTTCTATGTTTTTGAAGCAGCTAACCATGTGTTTATAATGTTTTTGTGTATGTTAAGAAGTTAACCAAGTGCTTTATGTTTCAAAGTTAGTGTATATGCTTTTTAGCCATGCTTTGGCAAGGAGGAGTGTTAAAAATTAATTTCTTGTGTGATTGTATTTATGCCAAAGCAGTGCTACAATTTCACCTCAACTTAACGATACCCTCAGTTTTGTAATCGCTGAATGGCAACCTTCTGTTCTCTCTCTCTAAGAAATATGTAAACTGTTTGGCGTTCTTTTGCTTTCGCTTGAGATTTTCCTCGTTTTTGTATTATCTGTTGAAGATGTATTTCTAAATCCAGTATATCCAGTTACAAGTTGGAAAAGATTTGTTATGGCGATCAAATTGTAGGCACCTTAAAAGTGACCGCTGGCAAACCTAGAGATTGCAGTCTTCTAAGCTCTATCATCCTTGAAGAAAAGAGCTCTACGAGGGCAGACACTAAAGCACCAGTCATGGACCAGGGGAGATCGCCAAGCACTCTGGGAAAAAGAGACGTATATATATGATTCAATACTTCCTTATTTTATTTTGCTTTTTTCTTATGATCTCCTACTCTTCTAACTTCAATGCGAAATGAAAATTATCCAAAATGCCAAAAGATTCAAACATACTCTACTTATACATAAAAATACCAGAAAATAAACAATAATTAATTTTCGTAATTCTTGGAACATTCTAAAAGAATAATCAATGATACTAACAGCCTTTTAATGTTATTCAATGAAATAATTAAAGTATAAAATTTTAAATAATTTTCACATGCATTTGCACTTAATAATCAAATGTTCTTTAATGTATCGCTTAATGATAAACGTTTTATTGAATAATAGAAAAATTATTAAAGCAAATGTATTAGAACCCAAAATAAAAAAGGATCAAAACTGTAGCAAAACTACACACCTAAATTTGCCCAATACGTTTTTCACTTTACTTTAATTTTAATCTTTTTTCATTTCCCTGGAACAGTACGTAACAATTTAAATTCTCGTAGAAAACCTCTTAAATATCTAAGACTGAAAGAAATTTCTTTTTATTTTGCTGCATTTTTCTTTCTTCTTAATCATGTTTTTAATGTATAAGATTTTTTTTGTGTATGATTTTATTTTTTCACTTCCTCTTACAACGTTTACTTTTTTTTCGTACGAAATTTCATTAGAGATTTTATGAGAGAGCGAAAAAAGTTCATTACTCGTATTTTTTCAGGGGAGGAGTAAAAATTGAGTGGTTGCCGTTTTGTATATTTACTTCCCCATATTGCACCGAAATACGAGGTTAATGCAATCGATGATGACCACAAGCCATTTTTTCCTACAAATAGATAGACAGTTTCAGACCATTCTTGATTTATAATAGACCATCTCAGGTGGAACCGATTGAACCTATTTCAACTAGCTCCTCTCTCTAAAAAGCGCATCCGTATTTATTCAAAATTCATGTCAGATATTTTCCTAAGCTTACTTTGAAGCTTAATTTTGCCTCTGTCACTCCCACAAATACTGGTGAATGGCCTATCTAAATAATATTTTGTTTATTATTTTCCATAGATTGTGTTCTAATTCATAATTTATGCTCATTTTCATCCATTATTTACGTCAAATATTTTTCTTAACTTACTTCGCAGCATTGGAACCTCAGTCAGTCCCACAAATACTGATGAATGGCCTATCTAACCACTATTTTGTTCCTTCTTTTTCCATATATTGTGTTCTAATTCATAATTTATGCTTAATTTCATTTAGCTTTCACGTCAGATATTTTCTTAAGCTTACTTTTCATCATTTACACCTCATCAGCCGCTCCCACAAATACTGGTGAATGGCCTATCAAACCAATATTTTGTTTATTCTTTTTTTCCTTAGATTTAGTTCAACTGATAATTCATGATCCTTTTCGACCATTATTCACGTCAAATATTTTCTTGAGCTTGCTTTACTGCATTGGCACCTCGGTAAGTCTCCAAAATACTGGTGAATGGCCTATCTAACCAATATTTTGTTTATTCATTTTCCATAGATTATGTTCTAATTCATAATTTATTTTCATTTTCATTTAGTATTCACGTCAGATATTTTCTTAAGCTTACTTTGCAGCATTGAGACCTCAGTCACTCCCACAAATATGGCCTACTTACCAATATTTTGTTTATTCATTTTCCGCATATTGTTTTGTCGTTAATAATATATCCTCATTTTCTAGAAAAGTTTATTATATAATTGAAAAGAAAAAGAAAATATGTATTTTTTATTTATTGTTTAACACTACAAATAGTTGAATTGAGATCATTCACGAAGTATGAAAGTTTAACAAAGATGGAACCGATTGAATCTGTTTCTACTCATGGTTATAAAATCCATTTTATTTATCCAGTATTTATGCCAGATATTTTCTTAAGCTTACTTAGAAATATTAGCACCTCGGCCACTCCCCCAAATACTGGTGAATGACCTATCTAACCAATATTTTGTTTATTCATTTTCATTGAATTGTGTTGTCGTTAATAATATATCCTCATTTTACAGAAAAGTTTATTATATGAGTAAAAATAAAAATAAAATATCTAATTTTTTAATTATTGTTTAACACTTCTAATAGCTGCATTGAGATCATTCACGAAGTGTGATAGTTTAACAAAGATGGAACCGATTGAATCTATTTTTACTTATTGCTATAAAATCCATTTTATTTATCCAGTATTATGCCAGATATTTTCTTAAGCGTACTTAGAAATATTCGCACCTCAGCTATTCCCCCAAATACTGGTGAATGACCTATCTAACCAATATTTTGTTTATTCATTTTCCATGTATTGTGTTGTCGTTAAAAATATATCTTCATTTTCCAGAAAAATTTATTATATGAGTAAAATAAAAATAAATATATCTTTTTGGAATTATTGTTTTACTCTACAAACAGGGGTGCTGAGATCATTCAGAAAGCATAACTGTTTGTCAGAGATTGAGGCCGATTGAATCTAATTCAACTTATGCCTCTAAAACCCATTTTATTTATCCAATATTTAAGCTAGGTATTTTCCCCAGTTTACTTTGAAGCATTGACACATCAGTCACTGTCGCAAATACTGGTGAATTGCTAACCAACTAATATTTTGTTTGTTCTCTTTCGGTAGCTGTGTTCTCGTTTATCAGCGCACTTTCTCGCCAAGCCAAATTTTTACGCCAACCGTATTCATATAGCTGACATATGCTGCACGCCAACCTTGGCGCCGTTTTTGTTTACACCAGCTCTTTGCATGTTAAAATGTCTAAATAGCATCATATCATGATCAGGGAGGTTTATATAGCATCATATTATGATCATAACATGATTATGATAGCCTCATCATATCATGATGAAGGGAGAAGAACAAGCCGCGGCGCAAGGATTGGCGTGAAATCATCTTGTCATATATATATATATATATATATATATATATATATATTGCAGCTGAAAAGGGGTGCTCAAAATTGTTCGCTACCTTGAATCGACATTGTCATTTATTATGAAATAAATGGGAGTAATTCCACTGATAACCAAAAATAGGCAGTGTTATATCATGCATGTGATATAACATTGCCCAGTGTGCTCTACAGACGAAATAAGTAGGAAATCGATATTTTTATGATATACATTTTACACATTAGTATTTTTCTTATTATATGCGACATTGAAATAAATATCTCAGAATGGCAAATTTACTTACAGCCTAAATTTTAAAATACAGGTAGATTCTTCGCTGCAACAGTTATTTTATTTCACCTTTCCTAACTCTTAAAAATGTTTAAGTAAATAAGAGGGCAAAGGATGAGTAAATAGGACCTTAAGTATTGAAAATTTATTTAGCCCGTGATATATTTCTGTGTTGATATCTGAAAAAAAGTTCAAAACCAGAAACATTCTTCAAAATACAACTGGGTCTTAAATGGCAGTTGCAGAAGAAGGCTAAAAAAGGGTAAAGAGCATTTGTTGCGTAAAGTGTCGACTTTAAGGTATATATGTGAAAAAACATCAACAAACTCAATGAGTGCTCATGATGTTCATTGATCCTCAAGCATCAACAGGGTTACATCCATGTTTATGTCACCTTCGATCATCAAACATCGGTAATGTCAGTCAGTGCTTTGACATCCATTGATCATCATACATCAATAGTTTTAAATGCAACTTAAGTCATGTCATGTCATCATCGAGTAGTACAGTTATGTCAGTGGTAACAGAACTGTAGTTGAATATATAATGGCGAACAATATAAGTTTGTGTGCATCTGTCCCTGTCTTCATATGAACTTGCTTACCAGTAACTTCCATATGTTGTAGGAACGTTACAAATCATTCTTCCGTTAACATCGGTAATACCAATCCGGTTCTTATGACATCGATTGATCATCCGCAGTTAAGTGTTAACCTCACGTATGTCACCTTCCGTCAAACATCGGTAGTGTTACATCCATCATATGTCATCTTCCATAAAACATCGATATTATCCTTTCAGTACTTATGACGTCCATTGGTCATTAAATATTGGCCGTGTAACATTAATGATTATGACAATCATCGACCATCAGACATCGGTAGTGTCACATCGGCGCTTAGGATAACAGTCGATCATCAAACATCGGTAATATCTTGCAGATGCTCATGACGTCTGCATTCTGAAGATGAGAGATGATGACAGCATCGGTAGATTATTTAGATATTGCAATACCCAAATCCTCAAACACGGATGTAATCAAGATAAATTCAGTTATTGTGTGCGAAAAGGTCAGGACTTTGGCAGTTTTATATATATATTATATATAATATATATATATATATATATATATATATATATATATTATTTCCAATGGCAAGTATTATAGGACAACAGATATCAAAACAAAATTGCAAGAACAAGATAGAAAAATGACATCCGTTAATCCATCAAATTATGTCTGGCAATCCAATAGCGCTCCCATAAAGAAACGGCAGGTAGAGCAGGGCAAGAAGCAAGGTGAAGCATGTCCATTTCCTCCTGGTTGTTACACAGGAGACAAAGAGGGGTCGGGAGCCCAAGTTAAATATATATATATAATATATATATATATATATATAATATATATATATTATATATATATATATATAATATATATATAATATATATATAATATATGTATTATTATATACAGTGGCTCCCAAAAGTGTTCGTACAACTTACATTTTCAATGAATAGGGGTCTATCCATTACTTAAAATGAATATTTCAGAATGCGATTTAATGATAAGATCTAGAATCTATTCTTAACAAAACTACATGAAATATTTTAAAAAACTTAGTAAACTTTATTTTTAAGAACCAATAATCAAAAAGTAACAAAACTTTATCTCACAAAAGTCATCGTACACTTGTAAAAAATCTCTACATATTAGTAAATATTCTAATTTTTTCGTTAAATTAATATTTAGTAGAAATATCCTTTAGCATCCCAAACTGCTTTTAAACGTCTGGGGAATAGATTTGCTCTAGTTCGTTTCTAATTTCTGCATCAATGTTCAATCCTTCTTCCATCGTAATTGTTATAGTTCACTTTTCGTGTGAATGTCGTGATTCCGTACTCGGACCTTCACTTCTCATCCAAATATATTCTATTGGGTTAAAATCTGGCGATTGAGGTGGTGTTTCAAAACTTGTGGACAATGCTAGAGACACCAGAGGCAACCATTGAAAGCCGTCATAAATGTGTGCTGATTAATTGTTAAATTGCCTCTTAAAATATTTATAAAAACAGTATGATTCATTATGACATCAATAATACAAATTTCCTAGTCCTGAAGCTGACATGCACCCCCACACAAGGATACCTCCACCGGAATCTTAAATGTCCTACTGAATTTTTGGGATTAAGTTCCTAATTTTTTCTTCTCCATACAATTATACGTCCATAGCACCAAAAATGTTCATCCGCAAATAAGACATTATTCCAATAGGTTTGGGGCTTATTTATCATTGATAGTGTGAAGGGAAAGCCTAAACTACTTCTGTTTTCTCCTGCACCTCACAAAAAAGAAAATTTCTGTGGCAGAAAACATTCCAGGTATCCAGCTGTTCTGAGAACACGTCGAAACATTTCAGTGTGAAGTGAGCTAGAAAATGTTTCATTAAATTTTACAGAACGTTTACAGCACTCTAACGTTGGAATTTTTCACTGATTTTCTGATAATAAATCTCTTCTCACGAATTGTTGACTTCGCCGGGGACCACCTATTCTTACCTTGGTTTTCGATCCGATTTTTAGCTTTAAAGCGTTTTAAAATCAGCATACTTCACAGTAGAAGGTGATAAATTAAACAATTTAGCAATATTCCGAACTGATTTACCACTACTATGATGAAAAAGAATCAATTTTCGAATGATGTTTTGTTGTATTCTTTACGACTACGAGCCATTTTTAAAATAATACATAGAATCTTACGGAGTAGGCAGCAAAAATTCAAAACCAAGACGATATTTTAAATGCCACCACAATTCAAAAATAAAAATAAAGTGAAAGACGATAATTTTAGTTATGAATTTATCCGAAAATATTTCAGTGTACGATGACTATTGTGAGATAAAGTTTTAGTTACTTTTGATTACTGGTTTCTATAAATAAAGTTTTAGTATGTTTTTTAAAATATTTCATGTAGTTTTGTTAAGAATAGATTATAGATCTTATTATAAATACCCATTCTGAAATATTCATTTTATTTAATGGATAGACCCCTATTTCATTGAAAATCGTAAGTGTACGAACACTTTTGGGAGCCACTGTATATATATATATATATATGGTGTTTTCTGTGAAGTCCACTAAAATGAATACCTAATTCAACACTAAAACACTCTTATAGGACATTAGGAAAATACAATTATGTGAATTCAACTTTTACTCAACAGTATTCTGTACTTTGACAATTCTGGGACGCATTTATTAAAATGACAAATATACTCGTATCCTGTATTTAAAAATAAAGTAAATTATTCTCAACAATATTTAGATTTTTTCTTCGGCATTCCCAACTTTTAAAAATATTTTTTCAGGCGAAAGCGAAAAGAAGGAGTCGAATAAACAGAAAAATTTGGGCTGCATAATGGAATATTTTTTTTAATAAGCTCTTAAATTTTTTTTTTCAAAATTTTGTAAGGATAAGAAGTATAATTTTTTTCCCCATAGATTGCGCCAGATTTAAATATATCGTCTGTTGAGTGAATTTTTTTTCTTTAATATTTCATAAGTTTACTTTTATGCTCAAAGAATAAGATACGTTTTTAGATAGATTTACATCTTCAGCTAATTTTTGAGAAAAGTCCAAAGAAAAAAATAGTTAGATTTATCACATGGTTCGGTCGTTCGTGATTACTTGTATTTTAAATTATAAGGAATCTTGAAAGCTTGCCTCACGGTCTCAGCAAAATAATACGAGAATTCGAAACATTTCGTCAAAGTAATATTTGGAAAGAAATAGACGCTTTTGTGGCCTAATTATGTGCTTCTTCAACACCCTTTTTATTTTTTTAGTTAAACATTTAGGAAACCACCACCGTTACTTTTATAGTAATTGTTTCTTTGCATAATTATGAACTTCAAATGAATTTATAGTTTAATAACAGGAGCATATTTCTCGCTTCACAGGAAGCACCACACACACACACACACACATATATATATATACATATACAGGGTGTAACGAAACTCTTGGGCAAAACTTTAAGGGGTGATAGTACACATCAAGACAAACAATATTATATAAGAAACTTAGGGTCCCAAACGTCTTCCAAAGGAGATAGACGCCATTAAAGTGTAGGGTCCGAAATTTCAAATGATTATAAAAAACGGAAAAATGGGTCAATTCGTTAGCGGTTTTAGCTAAATTATTCTTTTTGTCAGTTTTTTCTTGAAAAATAAATGTAAAGATAAAGTAAAAAAAAATGTCGATAGAGGGCGCTTTAGACTTTGGAGTAACGAACAACTATTTTTTACCGTTATTTTTTTATCACATTAAATGCTTTCAAAGCTTAGCCTTAAACTTAAATTTTGAATAAAATAATGAAGAATGACACGAAAATTGGCCTGATATGAGTCAACTTCCCTTAATAACAAGTCAAGTTTCATTCTTTACGTTCGTTGGTCTTTGCCTAAAACTGGTAGTGTGTTTCTACCAACGTCTTTTTAGATTTAGTAGAACTGGATGGTTTGACTGCTAAGGTGATATTTGACTCTTTGATTAACTGTATTCACTCTAATTGAATAACTGACGCATTTTTAAGTAAAACTTAACAAGCTTAACAAGTGACGGAGCTGCTACTCTTTGGTAAAACAAAGATGTTGGAGCATTATTTTGTGTAAAATTCCCTTCTGTTATTGTTTGGCACTGTGCTAATCACAGGCTTAGGCTGTCTGATGTAGTTCAGTCCGTTTCAGGTGTTGATAGATTTAAATCCTTCATCGACAACTGTATGTTGTGTATCATGCTTCACCAAATAACCAAGGAACTGCGAACCGTGCAGGTTTAATAGAGACAGAACTTTTAAAAATTGGGAGAGTTTTGAGCACATGTTAGGTTGCGTCTAGTTTCAGATCTATGTAAGCCGTTTGGAGATCTTATGAAGCACTAGTCCATCACTTTAAAGAAGCTTCAAATGAGCCAACCAGAGACAGCAAAGAAAAAGTACGTTTGAAAGCCTCCTCAAAAAAATTACTGAAACTAATTTCAGTTTAGACCTGGGCTTGATGGCTGATGCATTGCAAGATCTCTCAGAGTTAAGTGAAGCTTTGCAACATCGCAACGTTGATCTAAGCTATGCTAACAAAAAGTTAAAATTACAGCTTCTTTGTTTGAGGAAAGAAATCAGTTCCAGGATTTTACTCATTGATGGCTCAAAAGCAGTAAATAACTTGTCTTTTTTTGGAGTTCCTCTCCACGAAAAAGAAAGTAGGAAAACAACCAGCCTTTGAACTCCGAAAATTTTTACGAGGCACTTAAAAACTATTGAAACAAGACTGCTCAGTGAAACAGACTTTGAGTTTGCTGACACCATCAAATAATGGGTGAAAAAAACTGGCGACAAAATGCCCCAATAACGTTTGGGGAAAATGAATTTCGAAAACTTGCCTCCAGGTTCAAACTTAATAAAAGGCAACTAATTACAGGATTCCGAGGTATCTCCACTTCAGAGTGTTCTCGGAAAGTCTCAACCCGTTGAAAGAGTCCATCAATTCGATAGCCATATCGTCGAGTGAATGTGAAAGAGGTTTTCTCACAGATGAACCTCATTATCACACCATTGAGATCATCACTGAATATTGCAACAGTTTTCTGGCCTGTTGTTTGTAAAGATCAATAGACCTCCTCTTCGGATTTTTAACCAACTAAGTATGTTGACTCGTGGCTTGTGTCTGGACACCATTCAGCATTAGCCGTTAAGTAATGAGAGGTCAAGAGACAAGATGTATGATGAAAACATGTTGAAGTTTTGGACAATAATTTAGGATGGGCACAAAACTTAAACAATCATGAAACTGTGCTTTTTTACTGCTTTTATTACTTTTCTGCAACACATTTTTGTAATTGTATTCATCTTCTTCTTAACAAGCACAAGGACAACATCCCCTTTCAGACCCTGGCTGCCTCAACCACGCGCTCCTTCCAGCGTCTTCTATCTGCGATGACTCCTCTCCAATTTTTAATTTTCAAGTTTTTAAGTCTTTTTCAATGTCATTTCACCATCTAGTCGGTGGCCTACCTCTAGCTCGGGATCCCTCAGGTTTTTTAAATGTCAAGATCTTAGAGGCATTATCTTCCGAGCTTCTCCAAACTGGTCAAGCCATATGATCTATTACTACGGAAGACTTGTGATATTTGTGATTGCCTGTAAAGCCTCTACAGTTCAAAATTATATCTTGTTCTCCAACGTCCTTCTTCCTCACTGGGCCAAAGATAGCCCTGAGAATTTTTCTCTCAAACATGTCCAGTGAGCGCTGCGTGTCTATGCTCAAGGTCTATGTTTCACTTGCGTAAATTAAGACAGGTAGTATTAGTGTCTTATAAATTCTTAATTTAGTTTTGCGAGATTAGATCTCAATTGTCTTCTCGGCCCAAAGAAATATTTATTAGCCATTTTGATTCTGTTATCAATTTCTGTTCTTAGCTTATTTTTGTCATTAATTATAGTACCAAGGTATTTAAATTCATGAACTTGTTTTGTACTTGTCTTGGAAAATAAAATTTGGAATTAAATAAAATGTTCCTGTTTTTGTACAACCAACGATTTTTTTTTTTCAGGCCAATAATTTGGAATACCCCCCCCCGGAAGGTTATCGTTCCGCACCTCTATTTCTAGAAATCTAGCGCCGTATATATATATATATATATATATATATATATATATATATATATATATATATATATATATATGTATGTATATATATATTATGTATATATGTATGTATATATATATGTATATATATATATTATAGTTAATATATGTATGTATATATATGATAATATAATATATATATATATGTATGTATTATTATGTTATAATATATATATATATATAATATATATATATATGTATGTATATATATGTATATATATAGATTATGTATATATATATTATTATAGATATATATTATATATTAGATATATATATATATGTTATGTAATATATATATGTATTATATATATATATATATAATAATTATTATTGTATATTATTATATTGTATATTATGTATATATATATATATTTATATTATATAATATATATGTATATATGTATAGTAGATATATATTATATATATGTATTATATATGTATTATTATATATTATATATATATGTATGTATATATGTCTAATATATATATATATATATATATGTATGTATATATGTATATATATATATATATATATGTATGTATATTATATGTTATATATATATATATTATATGTATGTATATATATATGTTTATATATATTATATGTATGTATATATGTATATATATATATATATATATGTAGTGTATATATATGTAAATTATGTATATATATATTATATATGTATATATGTATAGATATGTATATATATATAATATGTATAGTATGGAGATATCTATGTATATATATAATATGTATATGTATGTATATATATGTATATATATATATGTATATGTATGTATATATATGTATATATATATATGTATATGTATGATATATATGTATATAATATATATGTATATGTATGTATATATATGTATATATATATATATATGTATTGTATGTTATATGTATATATATATATAATGTATATGTATGTATATATATGTAATATATATGTGTATATATATATATATATATATATATATATATATATATATATATATATATATATACCTGTGATAGAAGAAAGATCAAAATGTGTTCATATTCACACATTTTGATCTCAATTGGTAGAGCTTCCACAAGAGGAATTACAGCCTGAACCCTAGAGGACACGCTTTCCAGAAGTCTTAGTATGACGGCTGGAGGTATTTTCTTCCTCTCAGCTTCGACAAGACATGTAAATTCCTTCACCGATTTTAGGCGGTTGTTGCACCCGTTAATTAAGAGATCCAGTTCGTCCCAGAGGATCTCGATAGGGTTCAGTTCTGGGCTGTGGACAGGCCAGTCCATTCGGTTAATCCCACTGTCATAATACTAATCCATGGTGGACCTCGAAACATGACAGTTAGTGTTGTCGTCCTGGAAGTAATATGGGTCCAACCCGTAAAACTGCAACAACGTAGGAAGCACACTGGTCATCAAATAATGCAGTAGTAGTCGGCGTTGAGCTTACCATGAATTGGACCAAGGGTCCTAGTCTATACCAGTAGAAACCACCAGACCATAATTCCACCTCCACCTAAATTTACTGTGGGCACAATGCATTCTGGCAGGAGGCGTTCTCCAGCAGACGTCAGACCCAGACCTTGCCATCCGAACGGTAGAGGATGAACCTTGATTCATAGCTCCAGAGAACACAATTCCGCTGATCTACGGTCCGCTTTCGACGTGCTTTGCCCCACATTAACAGAGCAGAGCGGTTGGACATTGTGATCAAAGCTTATGGTCGGCAGCCCGACCATGAAAACCACAGCAGATGTACTTCTTTACGGATGGTATTCATCGAAACAACACAACGGGATGCCTGTTGAAACTCCTGGATATGTGGGTTCAGTTGGGTGCGGTTCTTCCGAATTTCTCTGTACAGCAACCGTCGGTCTCAATCACCCAGTTCCGTGGGTCTGCCGAGTAGGGCAATTTTTAGTACTATCAAATTAAATTGGGGATTTAAAGGAGTGAAATTTTCGAATGATGGTTAAATACAAATAATACATTTCATTCTGTAAAAAAAAAGGGAGACAATATGATGTCAGGATTCAAAATATTTATTCAAACGTGAATATAAATACTTTAATACAATTGACATATTTGCCTCAAATATGAGAAACGTGTTTCCTAGGCGATACATCATTTCGAAATCAAATATTCAAATTTCGCCGCAGTGTCTGTGAGAGCAAATCATATATGATTCCGCAGGGCAGGAATAATATTATTGTTCAAATCATTCAGAGATTTCAGTTATTTTCAAATTCAGATCAAATATGCATTGTGTATGTATGCGTATGCGACTATTATATTCTAAGAAGCATATTTATCAATTTAGATATCTGTTACCGAAATATATGTAATGATAACCTTAATATTTAACATAGAAATTTTACTATATTATGTTTATTTCTAAAGTAATTGTCATTAAAATTCCTGCTTATATTTTTTAGATGCACATTTAAGAAAGCAACCGATTTATATATATATATATATATATATATATATATATATATATAGTTTACAAATGTAAATTACTTAATAGGAAACAAAAATGAGTAAATAAATTTTAGGCGCTAAGCTGCTCACAAAAATATTTACGATATATAGATATTTAAAATTAAGATGACTAAAAGGGCAGATGTGACCATTTAATACGCCTATAACCTGAAATAAGATAGACGTATAAAAATAAGCAAAAAATGGAATTGGAGGTGGTATAGTTTGATGACTGGGGGGGGGGGGGGTTGTGACCCCCCAACCCCGGTTAAGCATGTTTTAAGCCTGCCAACACTCCCGGAGGTCGGCTATAACACCAAGACAGTAATAAACAATTATGAAGAGGAAAAATATTTTGATGAAATAGATAAATAGTGTTTTAACTTTTAATAAAGAAAAAATCTTAATACTAATACAGAAATACAATAACTTAAACATGTTTAACCGGGATTGGGGGTCACCAACCCCCCCCCCCCCAGTCATCCTATACCACCTCCAATTCCGTTTTTTGCTTATTTTTATATGTGTATCTTTTCAGGTTATAGGAGTATTAAATGGTCGCATCTGCCCTTTTAGTCATCTTAATTTTAAATATCTATCTATCTATCTATCTATATATATATATATATATATATATATATATATATATATATATATATATATATAGCATCTTTGCTTGAAGGGTGTTACATTTCCGAAATATTCGATTTTGAGATAATTGCACCACAATGCTCTATAAGAAGTGCTTCACATTATCGAATAATGTTATAAGCCTAGTACCAACACAATCTCCTAGATGGCGCTTATTACCATCTTCCACAACTAGGAGGGAGAACATGCTTATGCGCGAAGAATGAAAATAAGATTTTGTCAGTGCCTAATGTTTGTTGTGTTAAATGTTCCTGTAAAAATATCATTAAATTTTATTTGAAAAATAAATGTTTATATTTGGAAAATAAATTTGTATTTTTTTCTAACCTGCTGTTCATGTTAAACGCTGTTCATGTTTTTTCTTTGTATTGTGAAAAGTTTAGATAGATTGTGCATTAGGAGACAGATACGACAGTATTCCCTCAAGCTTTTCAGTCCATGTTGACAAAATGACGTTACTTTAAGAGGGTCATATCTTGTAATTAAAATTCAAAATCCTCCTTTAAAAGTTGAAAACAACTTTAATAGTACATAGTTTTGCCTTCTGAAGTGATTCGAACAATAAGTTTTCCCAAAATTCATAGGCATTCATAAAACAAGAAATGAAATTTCGACATTTATCTTCTTTTCTGAAAATATGACTATTTGTAACACTTTTCTAGCAGAGGCGCGATATATATATATACCTTATTTGCCGCCGCATGAGACGCTTTTTTTCCATCGAAATTCACCTAAAATATGGAGTGTGTCTTTATTATCTATGTAGTTATCAAAATTAGAGGTTGAAATTTCAGTCTGTCTAAAACTTCTGGTTTAGACTGGTCTGGTTCCTCCATGAGTTTTGTCTTTGGATAGGAATTGACGCCCATGTTTTTGGCCACCAAAAAGCCCCGATTTGAACCCTCTAGAATATCTTCTAAGGGGTGACCCCAAAAACATTGTATACGCTTAGAAGATCCGTGACTATGCCATTCATCGGACAGAACCACTGCTGCAACAGCGACTATGATTCCTATGATCGAGCATACCTGGATGGAGATCTACTATAGTCTAGATCAGGGGTGGACATTAAGTCGATCGCGATCGACCGGTGGACCACCAAGACATTTTGGGGTGACTGCCTTTACTAAGACCTAAGACGCGCATACTAAAAGAAACATATTTATGGAACACCGACGCGATTTCCTTAAACGCGGTTTTAAAAGAGTAAGATATTTTTTGTAGTTATGTAGGTAAGTACATATTCAGTATTTATTATTAAGTTATAATAAATAGTGTAGACCGTTTTTTAGCTCACCACACCTACGTCACTGGGTGGACCACAACACCTTCAAAAAATTTGAAGTAGCCCGTACCCTGGAAAAGTCTGCCCACCCCTAGTCTAGATGTTCGGAACGACGAGGGATGCTCATATCCAAATCTACTAGGTAATGTCCAAAACTTGATTCGTTTCTCTATCTTTTGGTGAAAAAAATAAACACCATGAGTTCTATTATATGGTTCCTATTTTCACGTTGAAATCACGGAGAAATTTTTCGATGACCCTGCGCATATATAATTATATATATATATATAATATATTATTATATAGATAGATAGATAGATAGATAGAGATATATACGTATGTTTGTAATGTATGTACACACACACACACACACACACACATATATATATACACGCTCAACGAAATCGTATACCTATTGGATATATTTATTCTTCACAACTTTTTAAAAATTATCATGAACAGTATTATACACAGTTTAAGTTTAAGAATACTGGATATGAAATTAATTCAGTAGCTATTTAATTCACAAAAATAATTAAACTCCATTAATGGAAAAACTCATCTAATTGCATTCATTAAAAAATATCCAATTTATTTGTTTCATCCATTTCATAAACATAGCTGGGAATTGTCAGATATTGGAATATTCAATCCTTACCTCCGTAATAAGCTTAGTTTTCTACATTACCAAATGAAACCCCAGAACAGAATAAACCAAATTGAAAACGTTGATTATCACTCTAAATAAAACCTTAACAAGAAATAGTTTTTTTTTTGCATATTCAAAAATAAAAGCCAAAAATTCTTTTTACGTAAAAAAAGTACTCAAAGTTTTATTATTTTGCCTGCTTTTTTCCTATGTTCTCATTCACTTTTTTTTTCCAAAACGCAGCGGTGCCAAATGGGGAAAAACTTAATTCAGGTGAAATATAATTTTTAAGCTGCAGAAGAAGAAATAATTAAATTGCTGAGCAGAATAAAATAAAAAAAATAATTGTGTTTTCAGAATGCGTTTCTTTATCATTAGTCGAGAGCGTTTTTTTCTGATTTTAATAATTCAAGGGAAAAATATTTCTGTTAGACTATCAAAAATTTTCACTCCCACGGATAAGAAATAATTGGCGATAAAAATTTAGGGAGGATTTTCGTGAAATATTTGCGATCGTGAAGATCTCTTTTCTGGTTATTCCGTTTATTAGGATATAAAATTGCAATCATAAATAAATATTTTGCCAACGCAGGGAATAATGGAGGCTAACGCTGATTCACGCATCCAACTATATTTTTTAAAACGTCGATTTCGATGAATTTTTTTATTCTTGTTGTTTAAAGACTGTTAATTTTTCTTTCTAAATCTGTTTTATTTTTTCTCTGCGATCATTAGAAATGTAATGACATTGATTTAAAGAAGAGCAATCACTGTTAATTTAAATACAAGTAAAAAGTTGAGCATTTTTATCTGAAGAACTTACTTTTCCTCAAAAATGCATACGACGATTTCGATAACTCAAAATAAATTAATGATATGTCTACGAAATTTTTCGGGTGTTTTTCATAATACTAAGAATCAATGAAGTACCGATTAAGCTCTAGGTACATTATTTGTTAATATATAGTTGCATATATATATATATATATGTATGTGTGTGTGTGTGTAAGTAAGTAAGTCATAATAACGCCCCACCAATATTAATTTTTTTCAAAACCAAACGCGTATTCTAAATTCCTTTCAACCTCAATAAATCACAGCCCCTATTTCAAATTGTGACCTAGGAATAAACGAACTAACCAACTATTCTACTCCCTTCACTGCCCGCGCGAAACATTAAAGCTGTTTTTAGACATGAGTCAACGTCACTCATGTATCTCGCCACTCCGAACCTGTTCGGAAAGTCTTGCGACGTTGAGTCACACCTTCACGTAGTCAAGCCGGATGTTCGATTCTAACCAATTAAAAGAATTATAAACTCATAGTGCCCCTATAGTATAAAAATGTTGAGCAGCGATTTTCGCGATAAAAATTTGCTAAATTTCGACCAAAACTCTAATTTTGGAAAATGTTGCATAGTTATGAATTTTTTTTTCCAGAATTTTCCTACTTTGGTGCTATATTCCCTCGTGTATAAGACAGAAATATTCGCAAGTAAATTTTTTGTAAGAAAAAGGGCTGAGAACGCGGTCCAATACTTGAAAATCTAGTTCAGTAGATGTCATTCACTAAGGCGGATTATACTGTATATAAAAGGTACGAAGGATAACGAACGAAGTTGTTCGCTACATGTATATGCAGCAGCATACTCCACCGAACGTGTTTCTCTTTGCCACAGTTCACTCACACGTACATAAAAGGATGTTCGTTATTTTTTGTTTGCCGTCGTTCGGTCTACGAGTACAGAGCCTACCTTCCAGTTTTTGCTTGGAAATTTCATTGTAGAAGGGAACGTAATTTAGCTGCTCGTTATTGGTAACTGAGTTCCGCAATATACCATGGATTAGAAAAATTTTCTTTCGTTATATCGCCGAGAATTATATTACTTCTGTACGCGAAAATGGACAAACGGTTGCAAAAGCGTTTCAGTTTGTCGATGTGGACGGCCAACCGAAATACCAATTTTTTCGTTGAATTTTCGCCCAATTTGTTAGTTACCCTTTGCTCACCGTTCTTCTCTGTTTTGTGTTAATGCTTCATCATCCGTGCACAATCTTTGAAATAGCCTTACACTGTTTTTCCAGAATTTTTCAAATGCACAATATCAAAACAGAATGAGTGTATATGCATCATACTAACTGTGATAATAATGATCATGCTTTCATATAATAAATTATGTGAATAAAGATTTTACTGATCAAATGACATGTAGGATTTGGTTCTTTTATCTTTGACAGTCTTTATTACTAAAAATTTGATTTTTTAATATTCGGTTTGTTTTTTTATTTAAAGCAGTGGTTCCCAACCTTGGGTACGCGTACCAGTACCGGTACGAGGACAAGCAGCTACCGGTACGCGAATGATTTTACAATTTAAAACAAAAATCTATTAAAAATCTGTATTACAATAAAAGAAAAGAAATGACTATAATAACTAATAATCCATACGTTTTAATATTTTAGTTTGGAATTTCTTATCCATTGTTTGTGTTGTAATACTTTATTGTGATTTACCTAATCTCAAAAGATGCCGTCTACACTTGAATGTGTTATCTATGACCGCCGCATAAAAATTTGTACTCGCCTGCGAATTATAACTGTGTCAATAACTGTGTTTACGAATTATAACTGTGTCTGAGAAGTTTCTTGCCCAGCAAAATTTTTTAATGCCATTTGCGACCACATATTTATGTGAAAAAGGATTTTCTGCAATGACTGCGATGAAAACCAAATAGATCTTTGCTGGACATTGAATCAGATCTTCGCCTTAAACTGACAAACATTGACCCCGATATTACTTCTTAAGTTAATAATAAACAGGCCCAGCCTTCTCACTAATTATATATTTTTTAAAGTGATTATTATATTTTATGTATACGTTTAGCAATAAAAATATATCCGAAGTTGCTTGTCTTTATTACAAATGTTCTCCATTGCATTTAATTCCCCATTTCAAAATGTTTGGTCTACCGGTACGTCATCAAATTGTTTACAACGTACAGGTACGGCACTATAAAAAGGTTGGGAATCCCTGATTTAGAGCAATTGTAAATAGCCAAATCTAAAACCAATTACATAGATTTCCTTATTCCTTTCTCTAACCTGAAAATATTTGTATTCTGTGAGTGAATCTCTCATCAAAAAGGGTAAATTAGTTAAAGGGTAAGTAAGTTTTACAGTTTTCAATTTTCAACAGTGCTTTCTTTGAATACAAATTTAGATTCCATAATCACACGAGACTAGATGATAGACACAAGTTAGATGGAAACAAATTGACGAAGGGCCATTAATCAACCGTATGAATTAGGTGTAAAAGTCAACGATCCCAGGAAATTTTTAGAAATTTAAGATCTTTGAACATGGTTTATCGTACAGTTTCTCAACCTTTTTCCGACTGTGGCCCCATTGCGATCTTTTTTCCTCCCAGTGCCCCCCCCCTCTCGTTCTACGAGGAGTAAGGTAACTGAGTAAGGTAACTGAGTAAGGTAACGAGGAGTAAGGTATATATATATGTGTGTGTGTGTGTGTGGCTTGGCACAAGTCAGCTTTCTCCAAGATAAATTTGTTTGCTTATGACTCTTTAAAAAATTATTTTCAATAAAATAAGTACCCAAGTCTGTACAATGGTTTAGAAAACACTTTTAAAGCATCGGGCAGACTTGGGTACTTCTTACATTGAAAATAATATTTTTTAAAGAAACATAAACAAACAAAGTCATCTTTGAGAAAACTGACTTAGGCACTTCTTGTACCGAGCCACAAGAATTTCTCGAAGCCGGCCGGGAATCGTAGTGGTTTGGCCCACGCGCAATCTCTGAGTGCCTTCACCGCCAGGTTGGAAATTCAGTTCCCGCTTGTCCGAGGACAAGGCTGAGATTAGGGAGTTGCCTACACGATGCTCCCATAATAAAAAAGCTAACAAGTTTTCGGTGTGGATGAACAAATGACGCATTCGGTTAAGTACCTGCCGCGTTGTAAACAACAGAATTTCTCGATTAATGTGACCTTGCAATTGATGACCAAAATATAAACTTTTTTTGTACATCAGTGTCATTGTGAAAAGATAACTACCTGATTGAAACCTGGTTCTCTTATTCCGAAAATGGTTTTTTATGACTGAAAGTTACCTTGGATGCTATGTCGATTTGCAACTTGTCGCCGTATGTCGCAGGTACGGTTCATTCAAGGAAACATCGATATCAGCAGCATTCGCAGCAAAAGGATCCTGTACTCAGGTTAAAAAATCCATGTCCGGCAGATCACCCAAAGACACATCCATATCACGATAAAGATATATCAAATTATCCACATACACAATTATTTCATCGTTTTTCAGTTCGTCATTAACTCCTACCAAAAAGTAAAACTGGGAGTATTCAACATGTGTATATAAACATGTGCTGAAATTTACCTCTCTCTGTGGCCACCTGGTTTTGTGCTGTTGCCCCCATGGAATATGGTCCCCGGTTGAAAAGCGCTTTTTTATCGGATACTGAAGGTTGATATCAACCACACAGTAAACATCTCTGGCCCAATCAGAGAATTTAGACGTAACTCTGAAACCCCACTAAACTCTGCATCCCGTCCCAGTAAGAGTCACTGGACATCATTTTATATATATATATATATAATATATATATATATAGTGTGTGTGTGGTGTGTGTGTGGGAAGTGAAGCGAGCCGAATCCCACTTCTGACACCACGCTTTTCGAATAGAAGAAGCGAACACCTCCGAGTGTGACGAAGCAGACGTTTCCCGGGAATTCGTATAAAAGGCCAACAGTTCGAATCGCACTCAGGCAGTCGAGTCGCTCACTCGCCCGTAGAATAAAAACTCGCGGAGGAGGAAAACGAAGTGACCTTGAGTTCTCGTGAAGGAGACACACGTGCAGTGGAAAGAAGTGCGCTAGTGGATAAGTGTTAGCAATATGAACCAATATGAAGATTCAATAATTACTTGCCTTTCAGAAGTTTGACGTCATATTCTGCATTTCCATTTTTAAGCCGATTCAAGTTAAAGGTGATTCAATTAATAACTAAACCGAATCAACGACGTAAGTTTCGTTTAGATTACGTCATGTCTGGCAATCTGCCATACGTCATAATTGAACACAAATCTTCGGTTACCAGCCGATAGCATTTTTCAAGTGAAGTGATGTAAATCAACCCGATATTTGAATATCGGCTTTTGTTAAGTGTATATTAGCAAAGGCATCACGACATCAAGGATACACACATTATCGTAAGCTTCTTGAGCTGATGAAATATTGGAATGAAGTATCAAGCCTGTCTAGAGTAAGACGTTTTGTATTAGTTATCTATTAATTCTTGTGATAGTCCATCACAGTATGATCAAATATATTGTTTGTTTTAAAACTGATTTAAAAAAACCCAGTATTATTAGTAAGAAGAAAGATGTTGGTATTGTTGTTTTTATCTAATTCTTAACCAGTTTTTCAAATGAATAAACTTTTAGTTATTGTTAAAAAGTCTTGTCGTCCATACATGATTTTGAACAACTTTAATGGTTTTAGCGTATACCATTTTAACATAGCTTTTACTGCACATTTTAAACTCTGCTATTTAAATATAAATTATAAGAATTGTTGACGTGCATGTTTTGAACATGTACGCTAACAATAAATGGTTATGGGCTAGCGGAGTTATTGAAGGAATACGACCATGAAAAATATTGAATAAAAGCCTGAAATGTTTTTTGAACTTTTAAAGATTGTTTTTTGAAAAGTAGTTGAGTATACCAGTGGCCCCGAAGATGGGGGGGGCATTAAATTTAGTATTAATGATAGTAAATATAGACGACAAGTGACTTTTTTTTTATTAATGTGTATTTTGTGAAGATAATTGAAAATGCAGGCCCAGATAGAAAAACTCAATGCAAATAATTACGGCAATTGGGTCGAAGATATGAAGTACATCCTTATGGAAAGGGGATGCTGGGGTATAGTAGCAGGTACTGAGCTATCACCTATAATAAAAACTGAGCATGAAAATATAGTTGCAGCAAGTAAAGATGCCGATAGCGTTAAAGGTGTATTTGGTAAAGATGCCGATGCCGTGAAAAGTGTAGTTACACAGGCAGGGTATTCTGGCTCTGAAATCACGTATCGCGATATTAGAGATTATAATCTCCGTGCTGGCGCAGCGGTTTCCTTGATTTATTTGAATATTTCTCCTGAATTTCGGAAAGTTATAGAAGGAATAGAAAACGCTCGTGAGGCATGGCTTAAGTTAAAATTATTTTTCGAACCTGACAATAGGTCACGACATATGCAGCTAAATCAGAGTTATTTTCAAGCCGAATTCAATTGCATGAAAAAATCAGCCTTTTTCAGCACGTTTAACAAGAATTGTCGAAAAATTACGTGGAATAAATCACCCTATTAATGAACTTTACGTCAGTTTTCAGTTGCTACGCTACTTACCAGAAGAATATGACAGTATATCAGAGTCCATATTACGGTGGCCAGATGAAAAGTTTAAATTTAAGAATATTCCTGTGGAGTTAGTGGCAGAGGAAGATAGATTAACCGTACGAGAACAAGACCGTAGTAAAGCCCATGAGGTTAAGGCATACTCTGCAGTAACACACAACAACATGTTTCAGAAGGGTGTGATATGTTACAGGTGTAATCAAGTGGGACGCATTAATAAAAATTGTTTCTGTTACAGATCCAGTTCCTGTGTACCAACCTAGACAACTTGTTTCGACAGGGAATACGACACATTACCAGAAAAGTACGCCAATTCGAAGTCGGTCTCCCGCACGTGGTATGAGTCCTGTACGTCATAAGTCAAGATCAAAACGACCTTTTAAGAAGGTGACTTCTCAGTCAGCTAATTTCGTGCACGCCTATGTCAGCAATTTCGAAGAGTCTTCAAACTTGTGGACTTTCGATACTGCAGCTAGTCATCATTTCTGTAAGGTAAAGCAATGGTTCAAGAACTTTGAAGAAATACAAGACGATAAATTATCCGTAGCTATCGAAGGTGTGACTTTCCCGATCATTGGTAAAGGGACTATTCAGCTTCAGTTTGGTTCCAGAATTTTTCATTTATATAATGTTATGTACTCACCTAACCTTAAATTGAATTTGATTTCAGGTTCTGTTTTGGACAGCCAAGGTCTTAGATTCGAAGGTGGTCAGAGTGGTGTAAGAGCTAAAAACCGGTATGGAAAAACTATTTTTTGTGCTAAATTAAAAATGGTTTGTATCAAGTTTGTCCTAAAAATCCCCGGATAGCTAGCCCAGAAGGAAAATATACAGAGCATGTGGTGTCAAGAAAAGCTGACGATGAGTTAATACATAGAAGGTTGGCACATATTAGTCCATATGTAATCAGAGACACAATTAGGAAACATGCCATAAAGGGTTTGGAAAGATTTGAGGGGCATAATTTCGTATGCGAAACCTGTACACTCAATAAATTTAAGAGGGTAAGTTTTAAACCTATAAATTTTAGACGTTCTAAACATCCCAATGATTTGATTTATATGGATGTTTGGGGTCCTTGCAGTACTATTGGTCGGAACGGTGAAAAGTATTTTTTATCAATTATAGATGATTTTTCGGGTAAATCCTCTGTCTACCCTATGCGTGAAAAATCTGAGGTATTTAGAATCTTTAGAAATCATGTTGCTCGTGCAGAGAGGTTCCTAGGACGGAAGGTGAAATGTATCCGTACGGATAATGGAACAGAATTCATAACAACAATTTCACAGCGTTTTGCAATGAACATGGTGTAAAACACGAGCTTACGAACACATATACGCCAGAGCAGAATTGTACGGCAGAGAGATATAATCAAACGGTATCAAATGGTGCAAATGCTTGTTAGCAGATAGTGGATTAGAAACAAAATTTTGGCCTGATGCAGTTTAAGTTTCACATATGTCTGGAACAGGGTCGTCCATAAAGGTTTAGGGAAAACTCCCTTTGAACTATTTGGTGGATATAAACCATCAGTAACCACTTGAAGCCGTTTGGGTCCATCGCATATGTTGGTGTACCAAGACAGCATAGAGCAAAGTTGGACGCCAAGGCGAGAAAGGGGGTTATGATAGGATATGCCTTTAACACCAAAGGTTATAGGATATGGTTCCCTGACACCGACAATGTGATAGAAACCATAAACGTCAGATTTTGTGAAGATCCGCAATGTGCAAATAGCGTCAGTGGAGCATCGATGGGCCCAGTGAGAATTTCAACACTGAACCACACTCCGAAGATAAGGGAGAAAGGATATTTCTATTATTCCGTTAGATCATAACCTACCCCTTGAGAGTGATGATGAGGATTTGGTGGAGAGGAATGTTTCTGGGGAAACCCACAGTGATAAAATTGAAAGCCCCTTATCAGCCGAAGATCTAAAACGCGTCGATTGGGAAAGAAAAGTGGTCCCACGAACAAAGAGTAAACGTATAGATGTATACTACTATGAAGTAGGTTCCAACATTAGACTTAGGTCTACAAATGATGCCTTAAAGTATTGTAAGGAGAATGGTATAAAATACACGGATCACATTTTTGATTTTTCCGGTGAAAATCCGTATCAAGGAATAATTTCAGATAAACCAGTTACCGCCTCCACAAGCTATGCCAGTTCCTGACTAGATGAAATCCATATTCCCAACACTTATAAACAAGGATTGAGCTCCCACAACACAAGCAATGGGTAGAGGCCATGGGAGAAGAAATGAAAATCATGGCAGAAAGACATGTATGGCACCTTGTTAAGTTACCGCCAGATACTGATGTCATCGGATGCCGGTGGGTTTTCACATTGAAAAGAGACGAAAAAGGCAAAGTGGCCAGGTATAAGGCAAGACTAGTGGCACAGGGTTTTAAACAAGTAAAAGGAGTGAACTTTTAGCCCAGTCATTTATTTCAGTCTAATTCGTTTCTTCTTTTCCCTTCTAGTAGTTTTACAGGGTTGGATCCACAGGCAGAGTGACGTAAAAGGAGCTTATCTATACGTGCCATTAAAAGATAACATTTACATGTCTCAACCACCCGGTTTTGCTGTGAAAGGTAAGGAGACTTTAGTTTGTAAGTTGGATAGAGCTATTTATGGACTACACCAGAGTGGTCGAGAATGGTTTTTCGAGATTCATAAAGTATTGACAGAACTTGGTTTTAGCAAATTGAATTGGTGTAATTGTGCATATGACTTTAATTGTGTGTTCATTTTGCTTTTGTATGTTGATGACATAGTTTTGTTTGGAAAGGACGAGAAAGTAATAGACAAGGCCATTGGATTGTTGGAAAAACATTTTGACTTAAAAATTTTGGGTAAGACTAAAAAACTGTTGGGGGTTGAGTTTGAGGAAAAGGGAGGTGAAGTTTTGTTGAGCCAGTCGATTTATATTGACGATATTTGTAAAGGGTTTACTAGCTTCTTCATACCTGTTTCTTCACTTCCAATCAGCAAACGTACAGTCTTCTCAAACAATGTCCACAATCAGATATTGAAATAGAGGAAATGTCACATTTTCCTTATAGGAATTTATTGGGCTGTCTATCTTTTCTTGCTAGTAGAACCAGGCCCTACATAAGTTACGCCTTTAACATCTTTAGCCAGTACCAGAGTAAACCTGGTAGGTTTCACTGGGACGGTCTAATAAAACTTTTGGGCTATGTCATATACACGCGCAATTATAAACTTAAACTTACATGCAATGAACCTAGTATAGTAGTTTACACTGATGCGGACTTTGCTGAAAATAAAGATGACAGGACATCTATGGGGGGACAGATTGTTTTTTTTTTGGAAAAGTTCCAGTCATGTGGAGGATTTTTAAGGAGAAGTGCGTGTCGTTGTCAACTATGGAGAGTGAATTCTATGCTATGACAGAGGCCACGAAGGAACTGATGTGGTTTGATAGAATCCTAGATGAATGTTACGACAGAAAGTTAGTTTTTGGTAAGAAATTGAAGTCGATTCTATATGTTGATAACACCGCTTGCATAGATTTTGTCAAATCCCCAGTTGAAAACCATAGGAGTAAACATATTGATGTCCGGTTATTTTTTCTTCGTGACTTAGTTTATCAAAATATTTTTGATATAAAATATATAAAGGTCAAAGAAAATTTAGGTGACCCTTTTACCAAACCTCTGACCAGGTTCGAGCTGAGACGTTTATGTGATGAAATTTTTTTCTGAGTCTCTGGAATTAAATGCTCATTTTGTTTCTTTTGAATTTTGAAAGTATTTTTGAACTTTTGAGAGTACAGTGAGTTTTTTTACTTGTTTTGGGTGGACGTTTTTTCCCCGTCTAAATGTCTGAACGTGTTTAGTGGCATCTTTACTGTCTATCATCTGAATCCGAACAGCCTAACGTACCGTCTCGGGTTAGGTGAAATGTAATTTG
Organism: Dolomedes plantarius; assembly: GCA_907164885.2. Lineage (NCBI taxonomy): Eukaryota > Metazoa > Arthropoda > Arachnida > Araneae > Dolomedidae > Dolomedes > Dolomedes plantarius. The sequence goes on along the minus strand of OU015490.1, from coordinate 172,264,200 downwards.
TCTGAGTGGTTCAGGTGGTGGATTTGTGAATTTGTCGAGGCACCGGAGGGCTTTTGTTCGCGGGTATGTTATTTTAATTTTGGCAAATCCCTGTTTTGTTTATGGGACTGCCCCATTAATTGTTCCGTCCACCTAATCAAGGAAGTTTGTTTAAAGTAAACTTGTTTAATGCTCAGTGTCTATTTATCTGAGTTGTTGTACCTTATAGTTATACAGTGCAATAATACTTCGTGATATTTTGATCTCAAATATTTTTAAACACTTTAAAGAAAAATTTTAAGAATTTGAAATGTTGATTGATATATTTCTTGATGATAAACCAATTTGTTTTATGTGAATGAATGAGTTTGTATGAGTGGGCGCCTACGCATGTATTGATATATGATCATGATTGAATGTAGTGTTGTCTTAGTAATTATGTGTTTTAACCTTTTCTTGTAGTTTGTAATTTGTAGTATTGTGTATATTGGTTTTTTTTTAGATAGCAATTGTAAATACAGAAGCAAGCAGTTTTTTTTTATAACTTGAAAACCTGATTTGTAAACTGTGATGGATTTATCTTATTCTGTTGCTTATTTTGTGTCGAAAAGACAAGTGGGGGGGGGGGCATTTGTTAGCAATATGAACCAATATGAAGATTCATTAATTACTTGCCTTTCCGAAGTTTGACGTCATATTCTGCATTTCCATTTTTAAACCGATTCAAGTATAAGGCGATTCAATTAATAACTAAACCGAATCAACGACGTAAGTTTCGTTTAGATTACGTCATGTCTGGCAATCTGCCATACGTCATAATTGAACACAAATCTTCAGTTACCAGCCGATAGCATTTTTCAAGTGAAGTGATATAAATCAACCCGATATTTGAATATCGGCTTTTGTTAAGTGTATATAAGCAAAGGCATCACGACATCAAGGATACACACATTATCGTAAGCTTCTTGAGCTGATGAAATATTGGGATGAAGTATCACGCCTGCCTAGAGTAAGACGTTTTTGTATTAGTTAATATATATATCTATATATATATTATATATATATATGTATATATATATATATAATATAGATATATATATATATATATATATATATATATATATATATGTATATAATATATAATATGTATATATATATATATATATATGTATATATATATATATAATGTATATCTATAATATATATATATATATATATATATATATATATATATATATAATATATATATATATATATATATATATATATATATATGATTGTATGGAAACATCAACTTAAAACTAGTTCCGGAGCATACGATTTAAAACTAGCCAGAATTGGTTTGGCCCAACTTTTGTCCTGCTCGTCCAACTCAAAGCGGTGGCGCGGCAATGAATGCGGGCGCACGGAAATTCTCCAGAACTTCTTACAAAGTTTGATAAAAACGTCGGCAACATAAAAGATGTCGTGAATTTTGAATTTCCCGGCTCAAGAAATTCGGGGAGTCAGTCTTCGAATTTTCTTCGGTGAGAATGTCCATCGATGTACTTATAGAGAAGGCATTCTGAACCGCGTGGTTGTACGTGTAGAACAAATGGAATGTAATTAATCTTCGAAGGGTTATACGAAGAAATGAATCGATCTTATGTACGACAATTTTCTGCGCATGTGTTAGACAGATTTATACAAATGCAGAATTAACCAATGTGATTGATTCAAGACATCCTAATGTGTTGTTGGTCCTTTGAGGAAGAATTGTGATACCCATGTGTAAATAATTTTTGTGCTCTTCTAGCTTAAGTATTAAAGTATTAAATAAAGTGTGGTAAGTGAATTCTAGTTCTATTCTTTTTTTTTCAACGCAATGTTTTTATCTTCTATAATCACGGCCACAACAATATTTATTAACTAACACACACACACACACACACACACATATATATATATATATATATATATATATATATATGTGTGTGTGTGTGTGTGTGTGTGTTAATAATTTTTGTGGTCCCAGTTTTTAAAAAGTATACTTCTTTGTTCATAGTATTCGCATAATTGACATTCAGAAACACTGGAGAATATCAAAAAGATTCTTTCCAATAAACTAATTCCGAATCTCACATATGATAAGAGTTTAAATTCCGAGACCAGAAATTAAACTACCAATTAACACAAAGTTAATGCATGACTTCCATTAATTTTTTTTATATATACGTAACGGAGTTTGATTGCAATAGGGGCATAAATATTTCCCTTTCTTTTATTTGAATTCTCTCCCATAAACTCTTAAAATTAACTTTACACTAATATTGTTTTTAAAATTCCTCATTAAATCCAGACACAGTCTTTAATGAGAATTCGCGAGAGCCTATGTTAATTACACTAATTGTTCTCAGGTAGCGAGGAATCTGATAATGGTATTAGTTAAGTTATAAAATTAAGCAAAAAAAAGAAAGCATTTATTATATCATTAGTGCAATTGCTTTAGCTTCAAGATGTGTTTCTTTTTTTCGTCTTGGGTTTTTGCAATTTTTTACTTATTAAAGCATTATCTTTTTTTATTAAAGAATTTAAAGAAAAAACAAGTTAATGAAAATTGTCAGAAAAAAAAATGTACTGATTTTGTTCGTATTCAAATTTATTCTCGCGATAAAGGACTAGTAAACTATCGAATTTCAGGACTTCTTTAGGATAATTCAGATTATACCTTTATTTTAAATATTTATTTTATGTGTATTTATATTAATATTTATTTTATGTAAAGTATATGTTACGTATACTTTACACCCTTAATTAATAATTGTCATCATTCTACTACATGGCGCGCACTATCGTCCTATATATATTTGATCAATATTTAGCGTTATTTCAAATCTATCAATATCCGCGTTATCATTAATTACTTAGGACAAGGGTGCATGGTTTACGACAAATTGGGAAATAACAGACATTACCTCCATTTGATGATACGTCGGGCGTTGTTAACATCATATATCTGGCAGTAGTATCGTGGCCTTCGACATCTCAAGATGGGGTCGCAGGGCTTAGTTGTTCGCTGGGGCCTTATCTTGGTTGACACTCAATTCCTTTCATCGATCTCTTCTACTTTAAATGGCACTTTCATCTCACATCTGCGACCTCTCATCGTCTTTAACATCTCCAGGGTGGGACCGCAGGGCTTAAGTTGATTGCTGGGGCTTCGTTTCCGGTTGACGCTTCACTCTTTTCATCAATATATGTAAAATCAGACTCATTTCAACAGCCGTCCTTCGCTATCCGAACTCTCTGACCAATTTCGCTTAATTCGTTTCATGTAACACCAGCCTCATTCCATGTCTATCAATGGTCAAATCATTTCTACCTCTCAATATCAACAGACTCTTCTCTCCTCATTCTATGTCTATCAACCATCAAATCATTTCAGTCTATCTGAAATGATTTTTCTCCTCTTTTACTCAAAATTTCTTCCCTTACTTAATTTTTTGTTCCGCCCACTCTGAAATTTCATTGGTGTCCCCAGTCCCTTTTTATAACATCCACACATCATAATTTGCTTGGGTTTTTAATTATAACTTCTTTGGTGACGATTACTAGTTAAGGGGCGTATCTATCTTCCTGACCCCTTATTTCATCGTTCCCACGGATGACTACTCTCCTCTTCTTGTGAGGTCCACTTTTATGACCCTCAATAAATTCTGCCTCCCTGGCTTGCAACACTTTTGTATCTCCTTTTATTTTCTCTGCCTTTTACGTTCTAAGCCCTCTTTCAGCGATTCGTTTATTGCTTAAAATTGCTTTTCACTATATTTACCATCATATCTTCCAATTAACTTGCCTTCGATACTTATTTCTTTGTGCGCTTTCCCGATGTCGCGAAACTCTACGACAGCGGCTATGTAACATAATTTTTCTTATATCAGGTATCATTGAACACTACAAGAATAAGTTTCGTTACCATGTCGATCTATCAGCAGAGTGATAATAAATGGATAATTATTTTTTAATTTTTTAATTTAACTTCAGTTTTATCTTTAAATATGCGTTTTTTTCGTATTTTGATACCATTACGTGAGACACAGTTGTGAGCCACATTTACTCTTTGTTGTATACATATTATGTTTATATAAATGCTTAGTGTATTATGTAAGAAATAAGCCAATAACGAAGGGTTTTGTTATAGGTAGATTGTATAAAAAGGATGTTCTAACTAACGTTATTGTGAGCCAAATTTACATGCTATAGTACTATATATTATTTAGAAAATGGCATTGTCAAGTAAAAAAAGCATACTCAAGAATATAAGTTGATTGTACGATCAGATATGCTATCGTCAGTGTGAGTTATTATTTACTGTGCTCTCTGATGTATTGTCTAGAAAATGGCATTGTCTAGGTATAAGCGATACCGAAGGGGTAGGTTATAAATATAAGGTATTTACAGATATGCGACTATTAATGTTGAGCCAAATTTACATGCTACCTATTATTATAGCTAGAAATTGGCAATGTGTAGGAAATAAGCATTGCTGTAGAATAGATTATATGTATGATTGTATTAACAAATATGCTACCTAAAATGTGGGCCAAATTAACATGCTCTCAAATATATTGTCTGGGAAATAAACGATATTGATGGTTAGGTTATAAGTATAGTTGTATTTACAGATATGGATAAAGAACCAAGAATAAATTTTAATTATAGTACGTCAGGAAGAATAATTACGTATACACTTTGGTATTCATCAGTGCATACCTCACGCTAGCCTCTGCCTGGTTACGGGGAACCTTCTAGAAACTATAGCCTTCACGATGTTGAAGGCACGTGTCTAGGTCAGGGGTCGGCAACGCGGTGCCCGCGAGCACCAAGTGCGCGCGAAACAATTTTATGGATGCCCGCCGTTCAAATTTCGAAAATTTTTAGATATTTCAACAACAAACGCTCGTACTTATAATGAATAATTGTAGAAAAAAAAATCGCAAAAACCGTAAAAATAAAAACTGAGCAGGCCTGATCTCTCGACAGCGTCTTTCTCCCCTTGCTTCTATGATAAGTATGATAAATGCATTAAAAGGAAAATTGCGCTCTGGAAATCGGAGATTGAGAAAGATAATGTATCACATTTCCCAAATTTAAAATTAGAAAAATATTGCGATGGAAATGCTACACCTAATAGTTTGTCAAAAATTTGATTCCTTATTGGAAGAATTTAATGCCAAGAACTTATGATTGAGGATCTTTGTTTTCTAAATGAAATACTTAAAAATCAAGTACCCGATCCAGACCCACTGACCACTTAATTGGACCAATACCTGAGAACTGGGAATCAACTTATGTACCACATTACAACGAGTTGGGCCCGCAGATTTGCAATGTCAAATATTGCATTATCAATTTTAAGTTTATTTTGTTTAAATTAAATTTGAACTTATGTATTAAAAGTTTATGGTCGCATTAATATTTTCATGTTTAAGTATTAACCCCCCCCCCCCCGCCCCTTTCCTTCCCTCCTCTCACCGCTGGTGCCCGCCTACTTTCGCATTTCTGAAATATGTCCTCCTAGTTAAAAAGGTGCCGACACCTGGTCTAGGCCTTTCTCTTTTGTTCTTAATAGGTTCTGAATTTATTTCAGTTTGCCTATCTCTAATGATAAGCCTGCTCATGGCATATCAGTCATGGTTTGAACAAAACTGTACTGTTCATTAATTCAAATACATTTCTAACATTTAAAACATTTTGTTCGATACATGTTTGAGCTAAGGTTTGCTGACCTGTCTAGACTTTTCTAATAATTTTCCTGTTACGAGAAACATTCTTACTGGCTATTCTGGTTGAAATAAACTTCTCTTTAAACATACTTCTATGAGATAAAAGGAATGGAAATCAAAGAACAAAAAACTACACTGATCAATAGAATGGTTAAATTGAAAACGTAAGTTTTATAAATTTGGTATGCAAATTCATTTTTAAAAAAAATCTATTCTCTAAAAAAAAATTTTTTTAAATAACAAAAATATTTTTAACGTAACTAGTTACTGATTCATAGGCATTTCATTAAAATTAAACTGGGCACAAACTTTTTTAACTTAATTTTGTGTTTGTATTGATTTTAATAACTAATTTAAAGTAATAAAAAGTTACTTTCGAAGGACATTTTTAAATATACAATATTTAAAATAATAAAGTGTTTCTACCACTTTTAGGTTATATATTGCGTTAATAGTAACCTATAATTTAGAAAAAATGAAACATAGTTTTTTGAGCTATTACCTGATTGCGCAACATCAAAACACATTCTGTTGAGATTTTAATAATTTATTTTCTAAACATTTTTTTAGCATTATTTCGGAAAAAAAAGACGGAAGAGAACACAAGAAAACAGATTAATTCACACAGAAATTAGATTTATTTTTCTAGTTTCAATATGATATCGAAATAAACAAGACTGGAACAGAGAGAATTTTCTTTAAAATTTTTTCATAAATACATTGAGTTTAACGTAATAATGTTGTTATGCATAAAGTTCATTTAAAAGTAAATTGAAAAATGACCCTTTTTTCGCTTAGTCATCTATCCTTAGACATGGTCCATTCTCTTAATCCCTTATATAAATATATTGTTAATCGATACGGAAACCGAATTAAAGGAGCAACTCAAATAGCTGTATATAGTAGAAGTATTCCGTCGTCAATTCATTGTCACTCTCATAGCATATATGTGTGGACGCAATGGCCCAGTTGAGAAGAGCAGCGGGTTAGTGATCTGAAAGTCACTGGTTCGATGCTCGTCGCTGACAAATCCACTGCAGTGTACACTAATGGCGGCCTGCTGCAGGTAAAATCTGTATGAGGCTGCAATGTCCTCCAAGTTCTCAAAATTACCTCTGGAGGTGCGGGGGAAGTGTTCTTGTCTCGTCAACTTGACTCGGTTCAAAATTACGGGACTGGGCCTTTGGCTATGTCGGACGCTAACCCTTGTGGTGCCAGTCATACAGAGTCCATTGGTTTCGGGACTTGATCTGATGTTGCTGTCGGTCAAGTGGCTAAGCAACACAGCATAACATATATTTTTATGTAATTAATAAAACTTCGAAATTACTCAATTCCCTTATCAGTTTATTATACGAAGGTAAGTCAAAAAATTACTTACATTTTTTGTTTACAACTTTATTATACAAAGGTAGTGACAACATTTACAATATTTTTCAACATATTCCCTCCTTAGCAATGTACTTTGTCCAGCGAGCCACAAGCTTTCGTATGCCTTCCAGAACGAAGGTTTCGGCTGGTCTTGGAGCCACTTTGCACTACGTCCCGAACGTCTGTATCTGAGGCAAATCAACGACATCAAAAAGCTTCTTTGAGCATAATGGTTTCTGGAGCCCGAATGGGCTAAGGCGCTGGCATTCCGTACCAAAAATCTGTGTGTTCGAATCCCTCGGCTGGTAGGACGTTTGTAGCCGTTCGGAATCGGCTTTAAGGAGTAGGTCCCGGTCTAATTAGCCCTCGTGTAACAAAAATTGACAGTAGCGCTCCAAACCAAATCAGACCAATCCTTGAGCAGAATCCGAACTCGTCGTGGATGATTTGATGGGCAGAACCATTACTGATGTTTAAAAAAGACGCAGCCTCATCTATGGTGACTCGCCTGTCCTCCGTAACTATAGCAACTCTAGCTTGTTGAAAGTTGTCATGCGTCGTCGAGGTTGAGCTCCCTCTTCTACCTTGAAAGCAAACTATCGTACTTACTGGAGCTAAAGTCTTTCGACCATGGGACTCCAACAAGATTTTATATTTTGAATTAAACTAAGATTAATGGAGACTTTATTTGAAATTTCTTTATAAACAAAGAGTTGAAATAATTTCTGCCCTTACAGAAACACTCCAGTTTGCAAAAGATTTCTGTCAGACGCAGCACTCTCGGGGAGGAAACCACGAAAAGTACTTTCGTACTACATTGCTACATCGAAAATACTCTGAATTCTGTAAATTTTGGATGTAGAAATAGTGGAGGAGAATAAACACATCGCCCTTTAGAAGGCCAAAAATATTGGCTTAACTATTCCATAAGACTTCTCACTAAACACCTAAGAAAATGAAGTTATTTACACTAAGAATGGTAGGCGTGCCATGTTTTTCATATCCGGTTCATTCAGATAACAATATACCTTAAGGCCCGCTGCACACACGGCGTCTTTATCAGTGGCGGAAAATTTTCCGTCGACATCGTTCCAACAGCAGACGACAGAAGTCAAATGGACCTTGCACACTGGGCGGGAAAAAAAGATCGGTAAATTTGCCGTCGACGTAGCTGTGCCGCCGTCGAGTGCCACTGGCGCCGGGCGGAAATTTTAACGTCAACTTGAACATAGGGGACTATGTGACCTTATGCACGCTTACACACAGTTTTTCTACCGTCCTAGAGTTATTGCGAGAGTGTGGTTTGACCTTTCGTATTGACAGGTGCATCAATAATAGCAATAGTTGGTGAACATGAGTGAGATTATTTAATTAACCCTTTCAGACTGATTGTTGGATAGATTATTAGAAATTATTTATGTAAAAAAATATTGTTTTATGAAAAATTAATCTTAGGTCAATGCATTGCGCGCAGATTTTTTAAAAACTATAACAGATAGACAACCTCTGACAATAAAGTTCGGTGAATGAAGTCAGAACGGCCGATCTGACAACACTGGCGAAACAAAACTCTGCACCTGCATAGCGGCAGGTGTTGACCATCTGCCCCAACCGTTGTTCAGTTGAGCGTCGTTTGTGTTCCGTGTAAGACTTGTTTTACAAAGTGCTTATTCAGTGCGTTTGTTCCGTGCGACAATCGTTAATCAGAATTTACGAGGAGGAAAAACGTGTTGCCTTCTTGTGCCACATCACTTGGATGACGATCACAAGGCATTATCCACAAGGAATTTCTACCTGAGGGAACGACGATGAATGCTGAAAGGGTACATTGATATTTTGACCCGTTTCATGAAACGTCTACGCAGGGTACGACCCCAGTAAGCACAACAAGGTTTTTTGTTCACGACAATGCTCGCCCTCCCACGCAGCCAATATCGTCAAACAGTTCCTGGCAAAAAAGGGGGTGGTTCAAATTGAACATCCACCCATACTCTCCAGATCTCAATCCTCCAGACTTCCTATTCCTACAACTCAACTCGCTTTGAAAGGGAAAGAGATTTGACGATATTCCTGACATCCAACGAAACGTGACGAGGCTTTTGAACTCCATCCCAAAGAAGACTTTTTGCAAAGTTTCCAGAACATGCATAGCAGATGTCAGCGGTGCATAGTTATGGGAGGTGACTATTTTGAAGGACAGTAAGGTAACTTTCGTTATATTTCATCTACGTTAATGTTACAGGACTATTCACCGAACTTTATTGTCAGACCTTGTATATTAAATTATTTGAATATATTCTATCCATAGGTTATACTTATATTCATAGTTTAAATTACACCTAAAATAATTACCATATTTCACATAAAAATACTTTTTCAGGCAAATGCATTGTATTGTACAAGAAATATAAAAATTTTTCAAAAGAAATTGCCTATAAATCATAATAAAATACTTAGATTAAATAATAATAAAAATTGAGTTTTTTGAAGGTTTTTAAGGTGATCTCCCCCCTTAACTTATTTTATAAACAAAAAAATATATAATTTATAATATTTTTAATGTTTATTTTTCACTTGAATTACTTGGGAAAATGCTTCCAAGAAAAGCGATTGTACGACATTATGTGCGGTCTAGCTAGAAATTCCAGCGAGATAGGTGCAAACCTTTACGGTTCCTGATAGCCAAGTCAATATATTGACAACTGAGATCTGGTAAAGCCAGGGGTTGTACGAATAGCAAATTTTTAAAATTAATAATTTCAAATAATTGCGATTATATATATGCGTGTGTAATAAATATCGAAAATTTATTTTAAAGCAATTGTTGACGGTATTTTATAGTATATATCTTACTTTCATTGATTTTTTTATATACTGCATAACTCTTAGCATAATATCCTTTATGGTGTAGGAAATGTTATTCCATAGTGAGACAAACGGTATCCCACCTCCCCCTGTAAAAATATAAACAGCAGAATTTGTTTTTGAGAGGGGGGGGGGCGGGGGGCATAAAATATCTAAATATGTGCATCAGAATCTTTTTACAACATTTTTTCTAAATTTTAGTTATATTTTAATATAGCGAGCCGCAAAAGGTTAAAATGCAACAAAATTTATTTAAATTTAATTTTTTAAAGCAATATACAAGCAAATATATCACATTAAATACATCACATTAATTTTTAATTATTTTATCAGGCTTGTATCTTATTTCTAGTGCAATAACAATATTTTACAATTAGATAAAAATTTTCAAGAATATCCTTATATCATAGACATCTGCTAGGAAACGCTTTCTACGCTTCAAACAAATTATCTACACAGAATGTTTCTCACGTCGTTTGCTTTGAGGTCTCCTCTTGTAGTGTTCTTTCCTCTAGCGAAAACCGCAAAACACGATGGCGACGGAAATGTTTCCGTCGTGTGTGTAACGTCTTCTTTGAGCGGAGATTTCGTCGAGCGGCAACGGAAAATTTACCGCCACGGATTAAAACGCCGTGTGTGCAACGGGCCTAAGTCAAAATATTACTGAAAGTATATACAGAGGCTGTTCACACATTTTTTAGACGATGTATATTGTATTCACAAAACTAAATTACATAAAATTCTTGTGTTTTAAATGTTCTATTTGACATCCCTTATTCTGAACTATCTTTCGACACCGCAATTTCCAGGATAATAATGCCTTTTGAAGTGTCAGAAGAGGTATTCTATCCCCTTCCTCCTGAACAGTTTTCCAGAGTCCTGTAAGGGTTTTGGGACGACGTTTGGATAATGCAGATTCTAAAAGTCCGAAAGCACAAAAATCCATAGGTGATACATCGGGAGATTTAGTAGGGATATCAGTGAAGGGTATGGCCTTGATACCAATTTTTTGTTCCATTTCTTTTAGGAAATTAACAGTGGATTTTGATGTGTGACTCCTAGCTTTGTCCTGATGGAGTCTCACATTTTGATAGCACTGTGGATAAAGCGATGGTATTTCATTCAGAAAAATTGGCGATAAAATATGTTCCTGATAGTATTTGGAGTTAATCTTGACATTTTTTTCCACTATCATTATTTTTTACTTGCCATTGTAAGAAAAACCAGCAACAATCATGAATCCCTTAGAAAAACTTTCTTTCGATTCTTTGAACCATGTACTTACAATTTTTACTCCCCTTTTATGATAATAAATGGCTCTTTTTTTGTTGCAATCATTTAAATACACCCATCATTCATCTATTGTGACAATTGTTTTCCATTTTTCTTTGGATAAGTGTTTCTCATATAGAATTCTGCAGCGTGTCCTGCGTTCAGCAATATGATTTGGAAGAAGAATATGCACATTGCGTTCTTTCGCTTTCTTAAAATTTAAATCAACGTTTATCATTTTGCTTACAGTGGACACCGAGCATTTTAATGATTTTGCAACTGTCCTTTGACTAGGGGTATTTTCTTTTAACATTAAACAACATACCTTTGCAATAGTCGAAGATGTCCGTTTTTTCCTTGGATACTTGTTTGGAATTTTTGTCCCACTTGAGGCTCCAATTTGACGTTTTTTTTTTCCTTTCTTGTTGACGATATTACCTATCGACGATTTAGATATCACAAAACCATGACTCTCACATCGTGTTTGGATAACGGAGTATGCATATTTCTCTTAGGAAAGAGCATAAATGTATCCTTCGAACCACTGCTTTGTTAAAAACGCCATTTTTAATAAAAACAAAACTTTCAAGCCGCAGACGATAATTTTGACTTTTAAAAACATAGTACAATTGCAATTATTTCTTTTGCAGCAAATGATTTTTTATTACCGCTTACCAAAATCGTCTAAAAAATGTGCGAACAGCCTCTGTATAAGATTAGTTTGGTTAGATTAAGTTTGGTTGGTTAGGTTTTGGGAAAATTAATATTTTATAAAAAACAAAATATTAAAACAGTGAATTTTGTAAAAAAAATCATTATGTTTAATTGATTTATAAAAGGATATTTTTAGATTTTATTTAATAATGTAGGATTATATTTGGCTTATGTATGTTTTAATTAAAAGAATTCTACGAGGCGAACCACGGCACTAGCCGTAGAAAGTATTAACCATTTTAAATTTTTTTTCGCCCTGCTTCACTTCCATGTTGCTGTTGAATTTTAACATAGAACTGAATATATTTTATAGGCCATTGACTATCAGTTGCACCAGTGCTTTCTAGATGTTGAGGAAACCATTCTTTTGAGCTCTCAGAAAATTGTTTTAAATATTTAGCTGTTATGTTGGCTGATTTTCACAAACAGCTCCAAAATTCACTTTTTTAAAATTTATAGCCAAACTTTACATGACCCATGCTTTTTACAGGGCCAAGTCATGCAGTTACGCATGACAGTATACAATTTAAAACCATCGACAAACAAATGTATTTACAATGAATTTGTAATATTTTTTAATGCTATACCAGAGTGATGCTAAATGTTTTTATTCTTTCTTTCGGAGTCATTCGTGTTTTCCTCAAAATTATGAAATCGTCCTCCAGATTGACAGATCTCGAAAACAGTGCTCCTGAAGCCAGTTAATCTTTGGTCACCTTTTCTTTCACTCATACTTTCGTGATTTGGAAATTGGCAAATTTTTTGTTTGTTAAATCCGGGCATTTATGATCCGTTATAGACCAAGTGTGCCTGTTTAAATGCGAAGATATCAAAATTTTATCACTTTAGTCCGTAATTTGATTTTAAGTATTGGAGTTCCTTGGTCGATTGACTTTATCTCCAGTAAGCAAGTTATAAGTATCAAGGTACGTGTGCTCGGTAAAAAAAAGTATTAAGTTAAGAATGCATAACTATTAAAAATAAAATATTTTTAAAGGTGAAAGGATAATTTAACTATTAAAATTAAGTTTTAATGTGGAAAAAAAATTTAACAGAGAATATTAAATTAAGTTTAACAAGCACAGAAAATTTAAAAAGAATGGCGCATAGCAACAAACACAAGATGTTAAATAAGAGAAGAAAATTCCCGCAAAGTCGAGGAAGAAATGAAAAAAAAGGCTCTCTTCGGGGTCATACAACTTCGTATCGAGATTATTGTAGAACTTCGAAAGGAAACCTAAAAATAGCAAGAGGGATTATCACTTTAGCCCTTAAGGCAAAATTTTCTATAGCAATTATCTATATTAAAAAATAGGCAATTAAAGAAACTTGTATGCAATTCATATATTGAGGGAAAGAAATTTCTGTTCTGGAGAAATCTATAACCCGGAGCGTCAAAGGGAAAACTTGAGGCTATCACTGAATAAAGGAAACGTATTTTCAATAAAAGAGAGTATAGTAGTAGAAGGCAATGCGATTATCAAGCTATTTTATCTGACTGGAATTTGCGTGCTGAAAAAATACATTTCTTGCAAGGCCACTTTAAATTTTAAAAACATCGACAAATAAATGTATTGACAATGAATTTGCGATAGTTTTTAATTGTATCTCACAGTGACGTTAAACTTTTTCTTATTTCTTTCGAGTTTTTTCTGACATTTAAAGTGTCGCCTCCAAACACTGCCGTCTCTCGAATACTGTAGTCATAAAACCAGATAGTCTTTCGTCGCATATCTACATCTTTCGGATGAAACGGAAGTTGAAATTCAATTAATTTTTGTTATATGTACTCACCTATAGTCCACTAAACACAAGCTGTGCATCTTTAATTCAAACATCACACAAGTTAACAACTATGGAAGCCTTTAAGACCTTTAGGAACTATTGCAGGATAATTTGGCAAAACTTCATTGATAAAAAATAAAAACGAACATAGGAAAGATATTAGATAGTGGGAGAACAAAATCGCATCAAGTGTTTAGGGAAATTATAGGGAAAATGTCGAGAAATTAGTCGGCATGAAGCCCCGAATTTAGTGCGTGTTTATGGACGCAATAATGCAGGAATATAAAGTCCACAATGTGCCTTGGGCTATAGACTTTAGTAAGTTAATTGTAGTCACGATACACTTCCTGAATCAAGTAAAAAATATATAAAAATATGCCCTCATGGTATAAAATTAAATTTAAAAAGAAAAGAAAAAATTAAAAATAAAATTAAAATAATTTTTATGTGATGGATTCAATTGAGAAAAAAAAACGCCGTCATCGCGAATCGAAACGAAAAAACCATCAAGCGAACGCGCTACTCACAGCTCCATGAAACCACAACCAGTGATGTGAAACGAAAGAAGTTATTTAGATTGGGAGGAGTTTCAGACTGTAATTAACCCTTCAGCAGGCGCGCCAATTTTTGGAACACCAGCAGGCGCGAGTGGCACAAAGTGCAACGTCTCTTTCAATCTTGATTATTCCTTTTATAATAAACTTTTTTTTTCAAATTGAAAATAATAATTATGCGTTTTATGACAAGATATAAAATGTTGAAAATATTGAGATATATTTATAATTAAAGGCCAACGAATGCAGATACAATCGCCTTATTTCAAAACCATCCGGTTTATTCGATATAAGGACAACCCGCGAATTGATTCCAGTTATGTCCAAAACCCTAAAACACAGTGAGATTATCCATCTTCGTGACATGCGGGATGCCTTGTAATAGCTGCACTTTTGATCGACTACATCAACTCCTGCTTCAGTCGTAAGTAGCATAATCGCTGGTTTACCACGGTTAAACCACGACTAACAGTGAATGGAAAGGCATAAAAGGAGATCAAAAAATCAGACCTGCATTAGAAAGGGTGTAACTATAAATAGAAACTGCTTAGAGCATCCAAACCTTACATGTAAAAACAAACCATTCAAAATTACGAAAATGTTCCACTTTGTACTCAGGCGCGCCTGCTGGAGGGTTAAAATAAGAGAAATAACGTTAGCTCTTAAGAAGACACGCCCCCGAAAGTTTACGATTAGAACGAAGTGAAAATGATAGGCCGTCTGCACACGGAGCAACTCAAAAGAAACTGATAACTGACTCAAATCACAAACAAGTCCGTGATGAGTCGTAACCTATGTAGTTGAATGGAGCCATGCACACGGCGCAACTGGTTACAAACAACCATTCAATTACATAGGTTACGACTCATCACGGACATGTTTGTGATTTGAGTCAGTTATCAGTTTCTTTTGAGTTGCTCCGTGTGCATACGGTCATAACGGACGCCGATTGCCGAGTGAATATAAAGTTGACGGAGTGTCAGGGTCTGAAAGACTTTCGGCGGAATTCAACGTAACGTTTTAGCAATTTAGCTATCTCGCTACTTAGCTATTTAGCTAATTCGTATTCAAATGTTCAAAAAGAGCGAAATGGCCGATTGCTGATTAGCTAGCACTTGCTAAGTGGTTTCTTTGGTGGTGTTTTTGTTTTGGATTAAGGTTTCGACTCTTTTCAGTGGCGCACCCAGGGGGGGGGGTCAAGGGGCCCTGCTCCCTCCAAAGAAATAGAAATTACATTATGAATATTGATTTTGCATTATAAATATTTTTATTCGTTCATATCGGCCCCCCTATGCATTATAAATATTTTTATCCGTTCATCTCGCCCCCCCCCCCAAGAAAAAATCCTGAGTGCACCACTGACTCTTTTCAACTGTTTTGAAGTTCGTCATTAACTATTTCTTGTATTTTTGAATATTCTAAATTCTGTTTAGTTATCTGTAGTGTAAAATACGTAACAAATAAGCAAATTATTTTTTGTTAAATAGATTAATCTTTTGTTATGTACACTTTAAAAATACTTATTTTTGCCGTTATGTATAATGATTTGGGCATTAATGATTTATGAATTCCTGTAGCTTTAACTGCTTTCGATCATGGTGTGAAATGGAGGTGTTACATACTGTTCACACACAAACGAAATATAGATTTAAACTATCAAACATTTGATCTCTTCTCAGTTTAGACTTCCGTAGTGGAAGAACACCGAAGGATATCAGAAAATACGTTTAATTAATCATTCGTCACGCTAGAGAATGCGAACTGTATCATTCAACTGAAACATAGAAATAGAACTACAAAACATTTGGATCTAAGCGGGAAAACATCACTATTTTTTAAAATTTATACTCCTCTTCCCAGACAAATTACAAGCTTCAAGCCCTATACCTGTTCCAGGAAATTAAATTTTGATGCATATAAAAGTTGGGTTGTTCTTGCTGGCTATTGCTCTATTTTTATAAAAACCTTAGTGGATATTGATTTTTTTCCATTTATTACTCTTATAAATAAAAGGAGCAATTTCATCTAGTATGTATGGAAGGAAACTGCTCCCCCTTATGTGCATAAATGGTTTTGATCTATTAAATTTTGTCAGTGTGTAATTGAAGTCTTACCTAGAAAAAATATTTTCAATCTGGAAAAAAGTACAGCTTTAATATATACTGAAGTATGTATGTAAAGTAAGTAAATAAAGAGGGATATTTTCTTAAGCACAACATTGATTTCTGTTTGCTTCAATTTTATGAAAAGTGGTCAATTCCCGTTTCCAGGACATTCTTTTTTATGTAAATGAAATTTAAGGGGACAGTGGAACTTCAAACTTAACTTTTTTTGTTTTGAATGGATTTGATTGAAATTTGAATATGTGATTAGTACTATATATATTTAAAAGTGGTTAAAATTTAAAGATGAAATATGAACAATTTCTGAATTCTGAAATATTAATTATATCAAAAAAATTGGCCTAATTAAAAATATTCCATGCGCATTTCTTTTGCATGTAATATGGTAATTTTTATTTACAGGATACCTTATAGAACTAACAATGAAACTTATTGCTTATTTTAAGCATTCATTAAAAATATAAAGAGCAAAAATAATAATAGTGAAAACACCCTTTTTATTGCAACAAAATACCTATAAATCATCTTTTCAAGTACAAAATTTAGAAATTCTGAGCTACGAAGCTTAATTTTTTTCAATAAGATTTATTTGACATACAGTTAAGTATATAAAACTTAAATTTCAAAGCAATACGATAATTAGAAATACGCCTGGAGCAGTTTGAATATTCGTATGACATGAAAATTTTTATTTTGAGAAAAACACATCTAAAGTTATTGCTATTATATTTAATATAGATATAATGTTGGGGGCTTGTGGCGGCCCAGTGGTACAGCGCGCTGGTTTTCGGTGCTGAGGGTGCTCAGATCGAGTCCCAGCGTTGCGCCACGAAAAATGCCTCCGTTCGTGTCGTCCCTTCATAGGGGGTAATGCTGTCCGCCTATATGGTGCCCCCACAATAAAATGGACAGTAAAACTGCGGCGTAGTAAGGGCCAATGTTTGAAATACAAGTGCCTCCGCATTGGATAAAAAAAAAAAAAAAAAAAGATATAATGTAACCACATAATATCTAAATTAAATACAAATGCGTATAACTAGGAAAGTAATCGCAGAAATTAAAAATTATTTTTGCAACACATTCCTACTCGTACGTAGTTTCACAATTCAATAAAATAAAAAATCGAATTTTTCGGCAAATTTTACAATTTTGAAAGTCCACTGTCCCCTTAAGTGTTAGAAAAAGTAGTGCCTTATCAAAAGCAGTTGCTAATGTTAAATATTACAATGTACAAGCTTATTCCTGACCAAATATAATATCCTATTTGTAATTAATCAAACTATAACTAAAATCAAATTTGGTTTAGCTATGGGTGTTGAAATTTCAGCCAGGACTGTGAAATTTGGTACAAACCATGTTTGTTTGACTGTTATATTTATAATGTGATTTAATCAACTGCTTGTTGACTGTTCTATGTGTGTTTCTTAAGATAATTCTAAAAAAATGTGAAACTGTATTTTTTTCTGCATGACTACAAAATTTAAAATTCTTATCGCCACAAATAGTAAAAAAGATAGTAACTTAAGTATGCAGTAGTTCGAATACTTTATATTTTAAATATTGCTTATTTGCACCTATTATAAGGAATGAAATGAATAGCTTAAAATTTTATATTTCCATAGCTATGAATAGTTGACATGATAGACGACAATTATAGTCAACTACCAATTATTGTATTTCCCTTATAGTTTAATTCAACTAGTTGAATTGGGGATTAAATTACTGAAGTAGAAGCAATAGTTGAGTAAAATACTCAGCTGTGTTATAGTTTAGTATTTTTATTTACATAGTGACATATTAATCATGAACGAAAGAGAGAATGCATGTTATAGTTGTATTGTAGAGTATACAGTGATTCGCATTACATAAATATGTATAAGCAAGAACAAAAAGATAGTGAGATAATTAAGAATTTGGGAGAAGTAGCCAAATGACTTAAATTTTATCACATGTTTAGTAAACAGAATGAACTATCAGTATTTTATAACAGTATATTTCTGGAGGTGCGGGGTCAAGTGTTCCGGTCTCATCACTTGACTCGGTTCAAAATTACGGGACCGGTACGGGTGTAGCGTTAACCCACCCCCTGTGGTGCACCCGGGGCAACGCATGCAATAATTGCGGCGAAGTGATCATACACTTCTGGCTTCTCCAGGGAAAAGAGCATCGCTCAGCTCTCTAATATTGGAGAAAAAATGTCATATATTTGATTACATTCTTAAATATTTCACTTTTTCTTTTTGTTTATACATATTTATGTTATGCGAGTCACTTTTTACTCTACAATACAACTACAACACGCATTCTCTCATGATTTATATGTCACTCTTTAAATTAAAATACTAAAGTACAATGCAGCTGAGAATTTTACTGCCCTATTCCTCACATAGAAAAAGATTAATACAGAAATTAATTACAGTAAAATTCTAAAGTAAACAAAAGTTTAATGTTTGATATAACACTGGTATTAGTTTAATTCCCCAAAAATTTACAGTTATTTGCAGTTGTTTGTTTACTAAAAATGCAGTGTGCAAAACTCATTCCTGAATGACTTTTAACAGAAAAGGAATCCACATAGAATAGATTTAGATTTTGCTTCATTTGCACATGGATGTGTTTAAAGGAATGAAAATGTAGGGGATTTTCTCAAAAGGATATTGTGTCAGTATTTAAAAGATTGAGCTAAATAAATTCTTGTGCAGTGCTGCATTTATACTTAAGCAGTGTCTATACTAGAAATTTTTTGGGCTACTATTAATTGTGATGGATATTTTAAATGTTATGAGATCTGAATCTTAATTGGGAATAATCAGTTGAGTAAACTTTAAATAATATTATTTTATTTTAAGTTTGTCTGTATATGATGTGTGTATTTGAAAATTTTAAATATTATATTGTTAGTTTTAAATACTATGCTGTTAGTATAAACTTTGAACAAAGATTTGAACGAAGATTTGAGATTTGAATGGGGTTTTTTGAAAATTTTAAATACTATACTGTTAGTTTTAAATACTGTGCTATAAACTTCAGAGATTTGAATGTTTTTTTTCCAGATAGTAAGCACATCAATGTGATATCTGTTACGGAATTGAGCCGCTAGAACCTGGCGGCTCTCCCAACCAAAGTTAGTTAAGATTTGGGGGCAGGAATGCCCCAAACTTTACTGATAGCTAATAGTGCAGAGTCGTACTGGCTAGCAGGGAAGGTTGGACTCTTAATCTTTAGATATAGTCAGAGCAACGCTAGCTAGCTTTGTTGTGTGATATGCAAGATGTTAAAAAGACGTACGAAGGTTTAGGTAAAATAACAAATACATTTATTTAGTAAAACGACATTAAAGGGTCTTGTTTACAGACGCACTACACAGCTCGTAGTGTTATCCTAAAAAGTTGGCTTTGTCGTGTTCTTACCGAGGTGTAGAAAAATAAAAGAAAAATAACTCACAGGTGGTCGAGGCAAAGCTTTGCTATCGTGGTAAGAAAACACTTAAGGTAGATAGCGCCTTCCTGGCACAAAAACTATCCCGTGGCTACCTGCGGGCATGCAAGGTCGAGACGACTAGAGCATCAGTGCACTGCTGGCAAGTTGGTCGCCGCTTCCTAATACGGGTCCCCGGTAGAGCCTGGCTCGGTAAAATCGCTTCTCAGCAACTATCACTCAACCACACCGTCTAATACCACAGCGAATACTACATCGAATACGACATTGAATACCCCGTCTAAGTGAACGGGCTGGGTATTTATACCGGCGTCGACCGCCGCGCTCCCTCGTGGCAGGAGAATAGCAAAGTTAATTATGCTAATTTTACGTGATGTGCGTTGACGTCATTCTTAACTGATGGTATGGCGTCATCGTTGGATGAATGACGTCGTTCGGCTGGCATATCGCTGGTCATGACGCAACTGGCGTCTGACGATGCTTACACATTGCTGTGGAGGTGGGAAATGATGTAAATACATCGCTCCTGCTACGTGGCTGGAAGGTTAGGGGAAGAAGAGGAAAGCTAATCGGGATTTTCCCTAACAACTGCCCCCCCTTTACAGAAATGAGCACCAACACATGCACGTGGTTAAGTTACATGTTTTGCAAAACAATAAGGGTAAGTCGCTTGTATAAACATACAATAAATATTCTGTTGACATGTTTCTATAAAAATAGCTTATAATCCTGAACAATTATGCAATACAATTCAAAAATGCAATATTCAATAGGCAAATAATATGCAATACAATTCATCAACAGGTAGGGCAAAGTATATACACGCAGTATTTTTTTCAGACAAAAATTCAAATCATTCGTGGGCCCACTTTCATACACATAATCATGCAAAAAAAACATTTGCGTATAACATACCCTCCGATGTTTAAATAGCATAAAGCTTTAAGAATATATTAAAATTGATTACAATTTGCTTGTCACAAACAACGTACTAGTAAATATATTAAAGTATAGACACAGTACGAAAAAAAAATAGAAACAGTTATTGCTAGTATGTAGATATAAACACAATGCTAGATAGAGACATAAACGTGCATATATAAACACAGTACAGAATATATGCAATGGTAACGTTAGTATTAAATACACATGCGACAAAAATGCAGAATGTATAAACACATTACCACTGTAAAACACTTAAGCGAACCCCTCCCAAATTATGTGGGAGAAAGAAGGTTCTCATAGAACTAACCCGAAACAATGGCCGTTAGTTCCGTAAACAGAAAATAATGGAAAGTAATACAACTCATGAATTAATAACCGTCCTAGTCTCAAGGATAAGGTTTATTTTAAGGAAATTCGGTTTATTAGAGTTAGGAATTTACCTTAAGTTTATAGCTTTCAAGTTTCTGATTTAAAAATTATTTGTTTAAAGGCTGAAAAGTCTGTTTTTGTTTTTGGTTTTGTGAATGGATCTGCTAGATTCTTTTTGCTAGGCACGAATTTTATCTCGAAAACTTCTTTTAGAAGGAGATCACGCACAAATAGAAGCTTTATATGAATATGCTTAGTGCGACTATTTTCAATCGGCGATTTTAAGAAGTCTATTGCAGATAAGTTATCCGTTCTGATAAGGGGTTTGGATCTAGTTAGCTTGATTATCTTCAATTTTTCGCATTCTTGCATTATACGGTTGATCCACAGTATTTCCTTGCAGGTTTCTGTTATAGCCATGAATTCAGCTTCCATAGTTGACAGCGCTATGGCCTTTTGCTTGCCAGTTCGCCAGAATATAGGCGATTTATCTAGTAAAATGAGTTGACCGGAAATTGAAACTCGGTCGTCTCGATTGGCGGCAAAATCGCTATCACTGTAAGCTGTTAATTCATTAGAGGTAGGGGAAATATTTAGCTTTAAATTTTTTGTACCTATTACATACCCTAATAGCTTCAATAGACCGTACCAGTGAGCAAATCCTGGGTTAGACTGAAACTGACTGAAGATATTTACCGCATACGCAATGTCGGGTCTAGTTCGACTTGCGATAAATGCTAAACACCCTAGGATATTTCGATACGGTAGTTTTGATATTTCCGTTAATTCAGGTTCAGATGTAGGGCTTTGTAATTTGGTATATATTGTTCCTTTAGCTATGGGTAAGGATACCATTGGGATATTGAAGGTTTTGAAGCGTTTAGCAACTTGATCTATGTATTGGGTTTGATGAATGAAAACTTGTTTTCGATTGAATTCAAATTCAACCCCCAATAACTTAGAAGTTTGGCCAAGTATTTTAATGTCGAAACACTTCTGCAGAATTTTAACTGCTGCTTCAATATGGGTTTTAGTTTTTCCAAAAAGAACTATATCGTCTACGTATAAAAGTAAAATTAGATTATTAGATAAATGGTAAACACAGTTAGCCCAGTTAATTTTCTTAAAATTATTTTCAAGTAATATATTCTCAATTTCATAAAACCATACCCTTCCGCTCTGGTGTAAGCCATAAAGGGCTTTCTTTAGTAGACAGAGGTAGCTTTCTTTTCCTTTTTCTACGAAACCGGGTGGTTGGGTAATCGTAATGGTTTCAGATAAGGGTGCGTATAAATACGCGCATTTGATGTCTAACTGGAGGTGATACCACTTTAGGTTGGAAACTAGCATGGAGAAAAATAGGCGTATAAGGGTGAAATTGACTACAGGTGAAAAGGTTTCATCATAGGATTCTCCCTTTACCTGTTTGTAGCCTTGTGCTACGAGCCTCGCTTTGTATCTTACCACATTTCCATGCTCATCAGTTTTGGTTGTAAAAGCCCACCGACAACCGAGAGGCTTGTACTTTGAGTGTGGCGGCACTAGGCTCCATGCACCCCTTTCACTTAACACTTTTAATTCTTCTTCCATCGCTTTCTTCCATAGCTTAGATTCTTTACTTTTGAATGCTTGTTTAAAGGTTTTCGGGATGACTACAGTTTCTAGTCATGCTGTGTCAATCTCACTTTCGGAAGTGTCATAGGCGGAAAAGTAGTTGATTTCTTCATTTTCCGTCTGACTTTCAGATTCCAGATCGCTATCATCGTCAATCACCTGTCGCTGAGGGGTTGGAACAGGGCCCGTCCTACCATTCTTACCGCTAAAGTTGAAGTATTCAGGCTGGTACTCAATTTTATGCTTTTTACAGTATTGCTTGAGTTCTTTGAGGCTTCGCAATATGTGGCTCTTGCCCCCTTGCCTTTTAACTTCTCGATAATATATATCGGTCCGCTTTCCATCTGGTCTCGGAACGGCTTCCCTTGTCCACTTAGCGGCTCGGAGTCTAGGTGTTTGGACGTATAGTTCTCTGTCTGATTCGTCTTCACTTGCTTCATCAGTTTGAACTGCATAACTAGGGCCTGGTCTGGGATCCTGCTGGTAACTCCGGGTATGTACTCGGCGCGAATCCATATGTGGTATTACCACCGTCTCAAGCTCCGGGTTGTGAAGTGAGTATATGGTAGTTTCTGGATGGTCGCCCAGCACTGCTCCATTGTTAGTCTGCTTAGCTTTCAATTGATAAAAATTTAGTTCATCTTCAGCAAAGCTAACATTCCGGGTTTCGACTATTCGCCCAGTTTCTGGGAACAACACTCTGTACCCTTTAATCCTACATGCGTAGCCTACAAGAACTCCCTTATTAGCTCTGGGATCAAATTTGGTTCGGTGTTGCTTCGGCACACCCACAAAACAAACTGACCCGAATGGTTTAAGGTGACTAATGGAGGGTTTGAACTTTCCGTATTTCTCAAACGGTGTTTTCGTCTGGTTTCTACGGCACACTCTATTCCAATTGTAGGCCGCATAGCGGACGGCTTCTGGCCAAAATTTTACTGGAACCTTACTTGAATTTAGGATCGTGCGGAGGGTATTCCCTATTGTCTGGTTCAACCTCTCTGCTACTCCATTCATTTCAGGCGAATAAATATCGGTAAATTCGTGGGCCACACCATTCGTACGGCAATACTCTTGGAATTGTGAGTTGTCAAACTCCTTACCATTGTCAGTTCTGATAGCTTTGAGCTTAGTTGAAAGGAATCTTTCGGCGCGTTTCACATGATTTAAAAAGGTGGGAAAAGTAGCTGTCTTATCTTTAATCGGATACAGGGCGATTTTCCTTGAGTGATCATCGGTGATACTCAAAAAATACCTCTCTCCTGCATATCCCGTCGTTGAAGCAGGTCCCCACAAATCTAGATGTAAAAGTTCTAGTGGTTTTGTTGACCTAGTTTGGCCGATTGGTTTAAATGTCACCCGTTTAGCTTTATTTAACCTGCAATCCTCGCAAAAAAGTTTGGATGATTTTACCTCCTGAGCACCCCTGACACTTTTATTTGTAAAAGACTGGCTGATTAGTTCAGGGTTCATATGGCCCATTCTGCGGTGCCATCTGCTCAATGCACTGGCAGGTTTTTGATTACTTTTGCTTAGGGTATTTCGTTTCTTTCTAGCTGTAGTTTCATAAGCCTTACCTTTCTTCGATCGAGTTTCTTTCTCGTGTTGGTAAGCTTTCTTTCTCGCAGCTTGTTCTGGGGTTAGCTGCTGTTTTGCATAAAAAATTCCCCCCTGTTTGCGAGCTGTGAAATAACCTTTTCCATCTTTATCGTAAACGTGGAGTTGTCCATTTCCCCCTTCAAAAGTAAATCCATCTTCGTCAAGTAAAGGTAATGAAACTATATTGCGCCTTAAAGATGGTACATACAATGCACGCATAAGCGTAATGGCGCGTTTCTCGCCCTTACAGAGTAGGTCGACTGGCCCTCTTTGCTTGATAGGGATAGGCTTTCCCCTAGTAGCAACTGCTAGGCTCCTATCATTTACATCCTCAAGGGGTCCATCAAATAGGAATTTATCCTTACAAAAATGATGGGTTGCCGCTGAGTCGACGACCCAGTCACCTGGATTACTGTGAGATGTAAATAGGGCTTCTACAGTATAATGGCTCTGGGGTTTTTCATTATTTGGTGAGTTTCGCCGGAACGAGCGTTTAGATTTTCTACGCCCCGGTGATTTCCCACTTGGGTATTTCCCAAAATGGACTTGTTTGTTGGGAGAAGGGCTTCTTGGTGGAGTTTTCGGTCGGAAATTGTCTTTATTCCAACTTCGAGAATTATGCCGACCCGAAAAGGTGTTCTGCGTTTCGCAAGTAGCGTTTTCACGCTTATCCTGTCTCTGCACGCTAATTCGGGTTTCTTCGGCGACTAGTTCAGTTAGAATGGCTTCAAATTTAAATTCCGCATCTTTCCAACGAAGTATAGTTTGCACTAAGTGATCAAACTCCGATGGTAAGTACCGGATTAGCTGGAAACAGAGGTAAGTCTCATTTATTTCTTGATTTATTCCCTTTAGGCTTTCGTTTAACTTGCGGATTCGTGCCGCAAACATGTTAATTTTCTCGCTAGCGTAGGGCTTACAATTAACCAGTTCGGTAAATAATTGCATGTGCCGGCTACGACTGTCAGGCTGAAAATGCCTATTTAGGGTTGACCATGTGTCCTGGGGGGTGGTACAATGTTCCACGACCGACTTAAACGCAGGGGATAGGTTTAAAAAGATTGTAGATAAAGCGAGTCGGGTTCTTCTTTCAAAGTCCCTTACCTCAGCTAAATTTTCCGCACTTGCTATCGGTTTAGTTTCGCGGTTATTCACAATGTCCCACGCATTAAGGGATATTAGTACAAATTTAATATCTGCTACCCAGGTATGGAAATTTTCCTCGGTCAATTTATCTATAGCCATATGGGGTTGTAAAGAGGCCATGTTTTAAGTTACAAGTACAGTATGTAAATCTATATATATATATATATAAGCATATAAAAAAAATGCAAGACAGTATTTAAAACACTAAATATTATATATATATACAAATAGGCCCCCCCCAAATATAGAATTTCATAAAGTCAGGGCCTTTACCTTTTGTTTATACCTTCGACGCTTAGCTTCTCACATATCACAAAGCTTTCGCGTTGTGCTCTGCTATTTTAGATCAAAGTCACCCTTAAGTAAAAAGTAGTTGTTTACAACTTAACTTTAGGGCCTGAGGCCCATAACCAGAATGTTACGGAATTGAGCCGCTAGAACCTGGCGGCTCTCCCAACCAAAGTTAGTTAAGATTTGGGGGCAGGAATGCCCCAAACTTTACTGATAGCTAATAGTGCAGAGTCGTACTGGCTAGCAGGGAAGGTTGGACTCTTAATCTTTAGATATAGTCAGAGCAACGCTAGCTAGCTTTGTTGTGTGATATGCAAGATGTTAAAAAGACGTACGAAGGTTTAGGTAAAATAACAAATACATTTATTTAGTAAAACGACATTAAAGGGTCTTGTTTACAGACGCACTACACAGCTCGTAGTGTTATCCTAAAAAGTTGGCTTTGTCGTGTTCTTACCGAGGTGTAGAAAAATAAAAGAAAAATAACTCACAGGTGGTCGAGGCAAAGCTTTGCTATCGTGGTAAGAAAACACTTAAGGTAGATAGCGCCTTCCTGGCACAAAAACTATCCCGTGGCTACCTGCGGGCATGCAAGGTCGAGACGACTAGAGCATCAGTGCACTGCTGGCAAGTTGGTCGCCGCTTCCTAATACGGGTCCTCGGTAGAGCCTGGCTCGGTAAAATCGCTTCTCAGCAACTATCACTCAACCACACCGTCTAATACCACAGCGAATACTACATCGAATACGACATTGAATACCCCGTCTAAGTGAACGGGCTGGGTATTTATACCGGCGTCGACCGCCGCGCTCCCTCGTGGCAGGAGAATAGCAAAGTTAATTATGCTAATTTTACGTGATGTGCGTTGACGTCATTCTTAACTGATGGTATGGCGTCATCGTTGGATGAATGACGTCGTTCGGCTGGCATATCGCTGGTCATGACGCAACTGGCGTCTGACGATGCTTACACATTGCTGTGGAGGTGGGAAATGATGTAAATACATCGCTCCTGCTACGTGGCTGGAAGGTTAGGGGAAGAAGAGGAAAGCTAATCGGGATTTTCCCTAACAATATCAATTTTAAAAGCTTTTATTTATGTATTTAATTGAAACAAGAACATCACATAAAGTTCAGTGTATCATTTCATCAACAAATTTTTTTATGTTAAAATAATTAGCTCTTGTAAGAAAATGTGATTACTGAAAGAACAATGTTAATATATTAACATTTAGCTAAACTTTGTCTAAAATATATTTTGCTTCATATCCTCCTTATGCATAATATTTTTCATCATCTGCATTCTTTGCTAATAGCTTATTATTTTGTATGATTTACTTACATTGTAACTTTTATAATGTAATCAAAATGATCTATGGCGGGCCGCATAACGGGCACATTCAGGCCGCTACCGCGGGCGGGATTGGTTGTGCTCGTGGGCCGTAGTTTGGAGATCCCTGTATTAAACGATCATGAGAAAAGACGGTCTGAAAAACGATCATGTTTTATCAGCAACGATCATGTTTATCAGCTGTGAAAAACGATCATGTTTTATCAGCAACTTATTTAAATGAAATTTAAAGTATATATATATATATATATATATATATATATATATATATATATATATATATATATATATATATATATATATATATATATATATATATATATATATATATATATATATATATATATATATATATATATACCGGGTGTCCCAAAGATGACTGATGAATTGAAAAATCAATTAAAGAAAAACGGAAGGTGTTAGAAATGTACGGTTTGCTGAATTCTTCTTAGGTAAGCAGGGAATTTTTTCTCACCAATTTTCAAAATTAGTTAAAAAGTTTGTCAACAGATGGCGCTGCTGAATGGTAAAAACTATAAAACAATGTTTTCATAATAACCACCGTTTGCAGCAACAACGTGGAGTAGTCTAAGGACAAAATTCGTAGACGCCCGTGCAAACATTTCAGTTGGAATGTTCTGACAATCAGCAGAGATGTATTGTTCCAGGTCATCTATAGTTTGTGTATTGTGACCATACACCTGGTCTTTCAAGTACCCCCAAAGAAAAAATAGCAAGGTGTCAAATCTGGTGAATAGGGAGGCCAATCCATGCTTCTCTGCGTATGCTTCTTCCTTCGATAACATTGTTTTATAGTTTTTCCCAGTCAGCAGTGCCATCTGTTGGTGAACTTTAAATAATTTTGAAAATTGGTGAGAATAAATTCCCTGGATGCCTATCAGAATGCTGGAAACCGTACATTTCTATCACCTTCCGTTTTTCTTTAATCGATTTTTTAAATCGTCGGTCATTTTTGGGACACCCGGTATATATATATATATATATATATATATATATATATATCGTTCTCAAAACTCCCATATATCATGTTACATCTAAATATTAAATATCTACAAAGTAATACTATGAGCATGTCTGATAATTTAAAAAAAATTCTTGTCTCCAACTTATTGTAAAATTTTCAAAACAACCTTAAAAGTAATATGGCAATAATACCTTAAATGCATGATTCCCATAAAGTATTGAACCAAAAGTTGAAAAATATCAATTATTAAAATATTGACGTATATTTTCAGTGCATTTTTTAAACGCAATTTATACCCTAAAATGCCCTTAACTACCCTCTTCCACTTTCTTTAATTTAAATTCTCTCATAAACAGTTAAAATCAACTTTGCCGTGATATTGTTTTTAAAATACCTCATTAAAGCTGGATCCTGTCTTTAATGAGACTTTGCAAGAGCCAGTGTTAATTACACTAATTGTTCTCCGGTGCCACGGAATTTGATTACGTTATTAGTCAAGTTATAACACTTAGCGAGAGCGGGGAAAAAAAGTAATTATACTTTTAATACGATTGCTGAGGGTCTAAGATATATTTATTCGCTAGGGGTTTTTAACGCAATTTTTTTTTATAAACGTAACGCAACCCTTTTTTTTTAATATTTGAAACTGAAAAGCTAAATTTGCTGATTGTAATAAGTTGATTAAAGGAATTCAGATGGGGATTTAATTTTTGGTAATTAGGATTCGTTTTCGAGAGTTTAGTTATAATCAGGCTATCTCTTCTTTGAAGAATTCTTTTTTCGTCTTTCTTTTATTTTGTGCTATTGTTTATTCTATGCCGATTATTCTAGGCTACGGGATTTTATGAATGTTATGAAAATTTTACAATAAGTTGGACACAAGTATTTTTTAAAATTATCAGACATGCTCATAGTATTACTTTGTAGCTGCTTAATATTTAGATGTAAGATGATACATGGGAGTTTAGAGAACGGTATATATATATATATATATATATATATATATATATATATATATATATATATATATATATATATATATATATATATATATATGTATATGTATATATATATGTATATGTATATATATATATGTATATGTATATATATATGTATATGTATATATATATGTATATGTATATATATATATGTATATGTATATATATATGTATATGTATATATATATATATATATATATATATGTATATATATATATATATATATGTATATATATATATATATATATGTATATATATATATATATATGTATATATATATATATATATATATATGTATATATGTATATATATATATATATGTATATATATATATATATATATATATATATATATATATATATATATATATATATATATGTGTGTGTATATATATTGTGAGATTTATAGATTTAGTGGACTGTAAATGATT
The DNA here is from genome assembly GCA_907164885.2 of Dolomedes plantarius. Taxonomy (NCBI): domain Eukaryota; kingdom Metazoa; phylum Arthropoda; class Arachnida; order Araneae; family Dolomedidae; genus Dolomedes; species Dolomedes plantarius. Next base: position 172,234,607 of record OU015490.1, on the reverse strand, counting down.
TTTAAAGATTTATTTTGACTTAAAACAAAATAATTACAATACTTGCACATTTAATAGAATACACTTGTGATTAATAGAATACAATTTAATATAAGGGATGGGTCAACGCTGGGAAAATGAAAAACCCAATAGCATAAAGAATGAATTATAATTTGACTTACATATGAATGATGAATAATTTTCCATTCCCAGATATCATCCAAAGCTTTAAACTTTGAGAATACACCAAAAGGGAATAAGCAAGCAGAAGCCCTGCTCGCATCACGTACATAAGAATGTTTTTTGTCAACAACAACAGTTCATGCTTACACACACGGTTACAAAATAAGAAATTACTGGATCAGTGCTGCCATCTATGAACGCGGACTGCTACTACAAGACGGAACATCCTCCGGGGCGGGCAGTAACACAGTGACTTTAGAAATTGGCCTCTTGATATCACCAGAAGAAGTTTTGATGGAAAAAACTCTTACACAGTCATCTGCTCCTCGGAAACACTGAATCAAACGTCCAAGAAGCCACTTTAATGGAGGAAGTTGTGGCTCATGAATTGCCACCAAATCTCCAATCTGAAGATTCTGACGTTGGAGGCTCCAAGCCTTTGGTCTTTGCTGGAATTGATTTAAGTAATCCCGAGACCATCAGTCCCAGAATTCAATTCGCATTTTTTGTAAAAGTTTCCATCTGTCACTTAAACTGATGGTGCAATTTGGAGTTTCAGGAATGTCCAGCAAAGAGATGCTGATTATGAAATGCCCTGGTGTGAGAGCACTTAACTCCGAAGGGTCAGAAGACATAGGCACTAATGGTCGAGAGTTCAAACACGACTCAATTTGACAAAGAAAGGTTGACAGTTCTTCGAAATTGAGAACTGCAGATTTACTGGCTTTCACTAGTAAGTGTTTAGCGCTTTTCACGGCTGATTCCCATATGCCTCCGAAGTTCGGTGAATATGGTGGGATAAAATGTCAATTTATCACATGAAAGGATAAAAAATGCATTACATCTTCGGATTTCAATTTGCAGAACAAAGTTTTCAGCTCATTGGAAAGTCCTACGAAGTTCTTTCCGTTGTCGGAATAAATATCCGAGGGTAAGCCTCTACGGCTGATGAAACGTTTCAAGCACGCGAGTAGAGCTTGAGTTGAAAGATCGGATACAACCTCTAAGTGCACAGCTTTAGTACACATGCAGATGATAACACATATGTATGATTTCAATTTGGTTTTACTTCTGGTGAGATTTGGTTTGGTTGTGACTGGTCCACAGAAATCAATTCCTATTTTCTGAAAGCAACGTGATGGATTGATTCTTTCAGATGGTAAATCGGCCATAATCTGCTGGCAGGATGCAGCACGCAATTTTTTACAAAGAATACATCGGTGGATCACTTGCGTCACCTTGGATCGTCCGCTCGTAAATCAAAAATTTTGACGTATGAGAGCTAACGTTAACTGTGGATCTGCATGAAAATGCTTCTGATGGTAATACTCAATGATCAAATCCGTAACTAGGTTTTCCTTGGGTAGCAAAATTGGATAATGTTGATCATGAGTCAGATTTTGCTGTATGAACAGTCTTCCGCCTACTCTAACTATGTTTGATTCGTCGAGAAAAACATTAAGAGTCAACAGCTTGCTTGAAGTAGGCAATGGTGATTTCTTTTGGAGTAATTTAATCTCGTTTGAAAATTCCTTCGTCTGCAACAGTCTACCTATGAGCAGGAGAGAAGACTTGATTTCTTTGGCAGTCAAGTGTTCAGTGAGGCGTTCATTAGGGTGTCTACAGTTGTGCATGAATCTTAAACAATAGACGATGACATTTATCAATTTGGTGTATGATGAGAACTTTCATACACCAAATTCAGAAATTCAGGGATTCAGAAATTCAGGGATCTCTTTCTCTACCGCGGTATGGACCAACACCTCTTCGGCTCCATCAGAGAATGAATCTTGACTAAAGGGAGGATGAGAAGAATTATCGCACAATCTGGACGGGCCAGACCCCCAAAGATCATGATGAAGCAATTTTTCAGGAAGGATTCCTCCGGAAGCGCAATCTGCCGGATTCCACTTTCCTGTAATGTGGTGCCACTGAGCCTTTGGAACTAGAGATTTGATTTTGTGCACGAGATTGGATACGAATTGGTTACCCTTCAGTGGTGGGGGATGAATCCATCATAGGGCAATTTGAGAATCTAACCAAAGATGAACATCTTCAAGGTTAATCGGCAGAGAATCCATCACTGTCAAGGTAAGCTGTGATAATAATAATGCCGCTGAAAGTTCAAACCTAGGCAAAGTGACCATAGACAATGGAGCCACCTTTGTCTTTGCAGCTAAGAGATGAGAGGTATTACCAAACGTACTTAGTTTTACCAGATAGAGGACTGCTGCATATGCCTTCAGCGATGCATCAGCAAATCCCTGCAACTGAATTTAAGTAGTTGCGCTTTCATCCATACTTATAAACCTCGGACCTCTAATGGCTTTCAGACAATCAATTTGATTAAGAAAACTTTCCCATACCTTCAAAAATTCTGGAGGTATTTCATCTTCCCAAAACAACTTATCTTTCCAAAGTTCTTGCATTAAGATATTGAGTATGACTGTAGATGGTGACAATAGACCTAACGGATCGAATGTTCTCGCAATAAAGGCGAGCAAATCTCGCTTTGTTTTAACTTCGGTTGTTCTCGCTATGTGTAGCTGTATCGTGTCTTCAGAAGAATTCCATGTCAGACCTAATAATTTTACAACTTGTTCATTTTCAATTTTCCCGTTTGAATGGATGAGTCATCTTTCTTCTGTTACATGTTCAATTGCTTCTGGACAGTTTGAAGCCCATTTTCTCAGTGTAAATCCGCCACTTTGCATAATCTGATTTATTTCGTAGACGACTCTTGATGTCTCCTCGGGCGAAGAAGCGCCACACAAGAGATCATCCATGTAGAAGTTCTCCCTAATTATCTCAGAAATGCGGGGATTTTCTGTCTGGGAGTCTTCAGCGAGTTTATGGAGAGTTTTAGTCGCCAAGTAAGGAGCATAAGCTGTCCCGTAGGTGACAATGCGCAAACGATATGTGGAGATCGGTTGTTGCTCTTCAAATCTCCAAACTATTCTTTTTAATCTCTCCGGGAAGCAGTTACCAGAATCTGGCAGAACATTTTCTCGACGTCTGCTGACAAGGCTATTCGATATGATCGAAAGTTTATGAGGATCTTGAATATCTCTGGGAGTAGCTTAGGACCGACCGCAAGGAAATCATTTAGGGAATTTCCACTTGAATCTTTACTAGATGCATCGAAAACAACACGAAGCTTTGTTGTTATGCTTTCCTCTCTTAAAACACCGTAATGAGGTAGGAAAGCTTGATTTGGAACCTCTTCTTCATTTTCTGGGACGATTTCCATATGGTTTAGTGAGAGGTATTCTTTCATGAATTAACAGTACTTCGTTTTGAATTCGGGGTTCTTTCTGAATTTTGCTTCTAAATATTGGAAGCCCTTCAAAGCTTGAAATTTGGAATCGCCGAGAACCGGAATAGATTTGAATGGTAAATTCACAACGTATCTTCCAGTACAGTCTCGCTTCACATTTTTTTAAAATTTGTCATTTACCGGATCAATGACTTATGATTCTGGAACTGATTCCATTTGCCAAAATTTCTGTAGTGAAGAATTGAGTTCGCTGTCGATTATAGAATGACAACTGAAAATATCTTCCCTTACTGGTATTGAATATATGGGGCCAGATAGCAACCATCCTAGCTTAGATGTCATAGCACAAGGCGTTCCCTTTGGGCCAATGATTTTCTTACTAGAAATAATTTGAATGAATAAGTTCGGATCAGCAAGGACAAGTCCCTCCAAATGAGGCCACTTGGTGTCTTCCATCCGAAATTTGGGTAGGTTCATGGTAATGTTTTTGACGACCAGAGCATTCATCTCAAATGATTCGTCACAGGGGTGTGAATATATAGTAATATTAGTCTCTTACAAGGATGTTTCTGCAACAGAATTAGTGATTCCTCTAATAATGTGATTTGTATTTCTCACTTTTAAATTAAGTCTTGTTGCTAATGTGGAAGAAATCATGCACCTCTGCGAGCCACTATCTATCAGTGCACGACAAGTAATTAAGTCCTGATTTGAAGATTTGATTTTGATCAATGTGGTGCTTAACAACGTTGTCACTGTTTGTATATGGTTAACAAGGCATGGACTTTCCACTTCATTTACCTGATTTGAATTACTAACAGTTTCAACATTTTGAATAGGTTTTGGACGATGGAGAAGGGTGTCATGATTTTTATTATAATTTTCTGACTTACACCTAATAGTAATTAAGCATTTTGAGGCCAAATGATTACTTCTTAAACAATTAATGCAAAGCTTATTAGTTTTGACAAATTCCCATCTTTGATCCAATGACATTCCTAGGAAATCTGGACATCTGTACAATGCATGCGAGTTTTTACAAATGATGCAAACTGTTAGCTTCGAAGCTGACGCGGTATTACAAAAGGTGGTCCTTTTTGAGGATTGAAATCACCTTTACTAGTTGTTTCTACTTTGAAACATGAATCCTTTACATTTTGAAGACTTCTCGCGTGATTTTCCAAAAAAGCCGAAAATTCCGCAAAGGTTGGAATTTTCCATTTTCAGTTTTCAATTCCCACTGAGTACGCATATTGCTATCGAGCTTATTTTGAATTGTATAGATCAGAATCAAGTCTACCAATTCATTACATTTAAACCCCAATATATCCAGATTACGTATTGCTTCATTGCACGTGTCCAAAATTTCCAAAAGAAATTTAGCATTACAAACTTTGGGGGATTTAATGTTAAAAATTTTGCTCAATTGATTATTAGCCAATAGTTTGTTATCATCATATCTAGATACTAAAGTTTCCCAAGCTTGTCTGTAGAAGTCCTCAGAAACAGGAAAACCCTTAATCAGTTTTGCTGCATCCGACTTCACTGATGCAACTAAATACTGGAATTTTGAAAGTGAGGACAGATTTTTATTTGAATCAATTGTCGCAGAAAATATTTCCTTAAACGTAATCCAATCATCAAGGTTTCCGCCAAAAATCGGAATTTCAAATTTTGGAAGGCGAATATTTTGCGTTTCATTCCAAACTGATTTATCAATGAACTCGGAAGCAGAATTTTCATTAGTACTTCTACTAATAAATCCCTCTATATCAGCACAGGCATTAATTACTTTCTCATTTGCATTTGTGTATTCATTATAAAAAAGATCATTTTCATCAATTAATTCAAATATTAACTCTTCCAAAGATTCTATCAAATTACACAGTTTTGTTTTTATTTCTTTCAAAATAATTGATTTACCCTCCTTGATTAAATCAACAACACGATTAACATATCTGTCAATTTCCTTGATAATGAAATGAAACCTGGTTTCAATCTTTGAATCTTTCTTACCTTTAGCCATATCGAAATCAGAAAATCAAAATGTCTCATATACAAAATTCCACGAATCAAAAGTAGCACGTCAACAATTTTACGCGAATGCTACTAGAATGCCAAAAATGAAAAATAACAAATGCTAGAAATAAAAATTAAAACATTGCATTTACGTTTGTCTACCGGAAAAGAGTTGGCAAGTAGCCAAAACACTTGCGAGAACGCGGGAATCAACTTTATCCAAAATGGCGAACCGAAACTAAAACGAGCGATTGCGACACATAATTAAAAGATTCTCTACTGTTACTCCAGGTCGATTAGGACCAAAACTATGTGAGATTTATAGATTTAGTGGACTGTAAATGATTTTTAAAGATTTATTTTAACTTAAAACAAAATAATTACAATACTTGCACATTTAATAGAATACACTTGCGATGAATAGAATACAATTGAATGTAAGGAATGGGTCAACGCTCGGAAAATGAAAAACCCAATAGCATAAAGAATGAATTATGATTTGACTTGCATATGAATGATGGATAATTTTCCATTCTAGATATCATCCAAACCTTTAAACTTTGAGAATACATCAAAAGGGAATAAGCAAGCAGAAGCCCTACTCGCATCCCGTACATAAGAATGTTTTTTTGTCAACAATAACAGTTCATGTTTACACACACCGTTACAAAATAAGAAATTCTTGGATCAGTGCTTCCATCTATGAACGCGGGTTGCTACTACAGGACGGAAAAATATATATATATATATATATATATATATATATATATATATATATATATATATATATATATATATATATATATATATATATATATATATATATATATATATACAAATATATATATATATATATACAAATATATATATATATATACAAATATATACATATACACATATATACAAATATATACATATATATATATATATATATATATATATATATATATATATATATATGTATGTATGTATGTATATACACATAAATGTATATACATATATATATATATATATATATATATATATATATATACACATATATATTCATATATTTATGTATATATATTTATATATGTATGTACATTTATGTATATACATATATATATATATATATATATATATATATATATATATATATATATATATATATATATATTTATATATTTATATACATATATTTATATATATACAGTATGCCCACTAAAGTCCCTTTCCTCCCTCTTAACTTCGGAACGGCTGCTGCTATATTCATAAAAGTGGTGTCTAGGTATAGTAAAGTAGCCATGCGCTACTGAATAAAACCACCTACCGCGCCACCTGGTGGAAAACTGCGGAGTTAGCCATCCTATCTCGAAAACGGAACGCGATAGGGGAAAAAAGTGATTTACAAAGTTGTAGAAAATCATCGATTTAGTACAAATAGATACCTTGGGGACATTAATGCAAAAAATAGAACGGTTAAAACACGCATTTGTTTTTTCGTGATTTCCTACATTGTGACGTGACAAAACGATCTGAGAAAGAAAAAAACAACTAGTTTTAACAATGTACAGTGATTTACGCTTATAAGAATCACGTTTGTTATTACTGTTTTTGATTCTTATAAGCGGTTGATTCTTATAGCCGAAATTTATGTTTTTGGACACACGCACATACATGCACACTCACATATACATATATTAGATAATTTACCATTAAATTTTCTTTAATTTACGTTAACTATATTTTAATAAGATTATTATTTATAACTTTAAGAGTACAACTTAATTTCTAGACCTATAAGTAGAAACACATGATCATAGTAACTGAAGAAAAAATATTATATTTGTAACAACATACCTGCTAAACGATTTTAAAATTTCAAATACGGGCAGGGTGCAAAAAACAAAAAGTTCTCGATGGTTGATGGTGAATTTTTTTGAAAAATAATTTTTAATTTTCAGAAAAACTTAGAGTTATCCTAGTTTATATCATTTTTGAATTCGACTATCAAAAAGTTAGAAAACTAAAGTGAACACTGGCGACGAATGCTCATTACAGTCTCAGACAAACATTCACCTTAAAGCTAATACCACCGTTACACATACGCGAATAAGCTCCCCCCGTCCCCTCTTGACACATTTTGGAGTCGATTAGTACCCCCCCCCCCCAACGTGGGGGAAGTTTTTCGTCGCTTTGATCATTCATCTTATACTGCGAATATACATTCTCGAAACAGAGAGCGAAGTGTAGGGGAAAGCAGTGATTTATTGGTCCCCTCGCCGGGGGAGGTTTTATGGGCGTCCCTCGGTCCTTTGATGATTCGTCCTCAGATCGCTCCGGAGAGCGGTTTTAAGACGGATAATCAAAGCGACGAAAAAATTCCCCCACCTTTTTTGGGGGGGGACTAATCGACCCCAAAATGTGTCAAAAGGGGACGGGGGCAGCTTATTCGCGTATGTGTAGTTGTAGCATTGAGAGCGCTCTCCGGAGCGGTCTGAGGACGAATCATCAAAGTGACAAGGGACGCCCATAGAACCTCCCCCCGGTGAGGGGACCAATAAATCACTGCTTTCCCCTACACTTCGCTCTCTGTTTCGCGAATGTATATTCCTAGTATTACGTTTCACAGTTTGATAATGTGCTGAATTTATTAATGTCACGTTCGCCTAAGTGATAGTGGACACTTCGCCGAAAAATTTATGTGTTGCAGGGTCCAGAAAGCCGCAAACAGAATTGTGGGTGGGAAAAAAGAGTCCCTGTCTTTATTTGTGAGTGGAGGAAAAGGAACTCTGACCTGGAAAGACAGAGATGCCTGTAGGACAAGCTTATAGGACAGTGTTAAGCGTTTACGGGGAAACGATGGTGTGATTTCTAACAAAGAAAGGGATGCATTTTACGACTGTATTCAACTACAACGTCTTATCAGTCTTTCTTTTCAAAAAGTAAAGAAAATAACTTCCTTTTGGCCTTTTTTTGAAAATTGATAGGAAAGCGAAGACTGTAAGCTGATTCTTAAAACCGGTGGATTGATTCTTTAAAGCGAAAATTTTAACATGGAAATAATACATTTGTTTTTGTTTTTGCGATATTGATTCTTATAAGCGGATGATTCATATAACCACTGATCACTATAAGCGGTGGTTACTGTACCTTTATTTGAGATGTTCAAACTTCTCACCGTCATTGCGGTGTCGTGTTTTGCCCGAAAGATAATCATTTCTCCTTCCATTCAAGTTTCGTGACGTCACACTGTAGGAAATCACGAAAAAACAAATGCTCTTTTTAACCATTCTATTCTTCGCATTAATGTCCACAAGGTGTCTTTTCTTACTAAATTGATGATGCTCTACAACTTTGTAAATCACTTTTTTCCTCTATCTCATTCCGTTTTCGAGATAGGAATGCTAACTCCGCTGTTTTCCACCAGGTGGCGCGGTAGGTGGTTTTATTCAGTAGCGTATGGCTACTTTACTATACCTAGACAGCACTTTTATGAATATATCAGCAGCCGTTCAAAAATTAAGAGAGAGGGAAGGGACTTTAGTGGGCATACTGTATATACAAATCTATACATATATTTATATACATATATATATATATACATATATATATACATATATATATATATATATATATATATATATATATATATATATATATATATATATATATATATATATATATATATATACCGGGTGGCCATAATTAAACTGACAGTGCTCACAGTGTTCTGTAGCGCGATCTATTTGCGAGAATGACGCCACATTTTGTAGGAAGATTAAACAAGACGGGGGACGAAGGATTCCGCGAAAAAATAAATTAGTTCCAAAAGTCACCGCTAGGGGAATATTTGGCGCTGTGTAGTAGAAAATAGAGTGCTAATAAATGCAAATTAATACGGAATAAAATTACCTTTTATTATGCACATTTTCTTATTTAGTTCAAGTGCAATATGGCAACACTTTTAAAAAAGCGTAAAATCTACATAAACACCGATAAAGTCTCGTGATCTGCAATATCAGGTACGCTGAGCAGAAGAAGTTCTTTATTCAAATTTCACGTTACATCCATTGGCACAGTGTCAGCTGCTTGGGTTTTAAAAGGCAATGTGTTACGTTTCGAATCAATCGGATTGAAAGTTTATGTGTAATGTCTCCTTCTTTAGTCGAGCGTGCGTTACTGGTCAAATTCTTTTACCTCAACCAGTGCAACGCGTCACCCGCTCTTCGTGATTTTAGAACGCACAAAAAAATGCGAAAAGGTAACGGTCCTGTGTCAGTTAATGGGCTAAAAGCAATGGTTGCGACGTTTGAGAAAACAGGTTCTCTGAAGGTTCAGTTAGGCAGAGGACGAAAACCTGTACCTCAGGGATACAATCGAAGCAGTTGCCACGGCGATTGTCGACAGAGGACCAGACAATATTGCTGCCACCTCTAGCGCTCGTGGATTAGCTCGGAATATGGATATGCCTGACAGTACGGTATGGAAAATCTTACGAAAGATTATCAACTTCTATCCGTACAAGATCAGCCGTGTACAGGAGTTACTGTACCCCGACCATGATAAGCGATTGACTTTTCCTCTCACCTTTCTTGCCAGAATGAAGGTGGATGATGCTTGGCCATGGAAAATCTTATGGGGAGACGAGGCCCACTTTTACCTGCATGGAACTGTGAATACCCAGAACTGCCGAATTTGGGATGACAAATCACCACATGCAGTCACAGAAATTCCCTTACATTCACCAAAGGTAACTGTTTGGTGTGGGTTCACAGCGGAATTTATCGTAGGTCCATTCTTCTATGAGAACATTACCCCGACAGGACCGGAAACCTGTTCTGTTACCGGAGAGAAATATCGCCACATGTTGAACAGCTTTGTCATTCCGGCACTTCAGCAAAGACAATGCCTGGGGGAAATCATTTTCATGCAAGATGGAGCCCCTCCACACGTTGCTGTACGGGTGCAACAGCTGATACGACAGAAATTCACAACAGAAAGATTCATTAGCCGCTACTTTCCAACTGCATGGCCACCTCGGTCGCCTGATACCCCATGTGACTTCTGGCTATGGGGTTACCTTAAGTCCAAGGTCTATCAAAGAGTGATCCAGGACCTGGCTACGTTAAAGGATGACATATCACGGACTGTACGGGAGATTCCTGCAGACATGTTACTTTCTGCTGTTGTGCATACTGTGCACAGAATGCAATATGTGGTCCACAACAACGGCAGCCACATTGAACCTCATTTGAATGCAAAATAAAAGGTAATTTCCGTATTGATTTGCATTTGTTAACACTCTATTTTCTATTACACAGCGCCAAATATTCCCCTAGCGGTGACTTTTGGAACTAATTTATTTTTTTGCGGAATCCTTCGTCCCCCCGTCTTGTTTAATCTTTCTACAAAATGTGGCGTTATTCTCGCAAATAGATCGCGCTACAGAACACTGTGAGCACTGTCAGTTTAATTATGGCCACCCGGTATATATATATATATATATACACTGCTGGCCACCCAAATTGCAACATCAAGAAAGACAAGAGATATCACAACAAAATTTATTTTGTAGATAACATGTTGACCAAGTATCAAATGATTAAATTTATAGACTTCTGTGAAGTGTGGTTCCTGCCAAAATCAGTAGCCAGAGTAGCCGCCATTGTTGGAGATCACCGCTGTCACACGCCTCGGCATTGATTCGAAGATACTTTGGATGAGTTCTTGGGGTACAGCAGACCAAGCAGCTTCCACACGTTGCCAAAGTTGATCTGCTGTGGCAGCTGGGGATGGAATCTGGGTCAATCGTAGAGCAACCATGGACCACATGTTTTCTATCGGTGAAAGATCCGGAGAGCGAGGCGGCCAGGGAAGCAATTAAATCTGGCGATTGACGAAGAACCGTTGGACAATGCGTGCCACGTGTGGTCGCGCATTATCCTGTTGAAATATGGCTGTGGGCAAGCCCTGAAGGTAAGGAAGGACAACTGGCTCCAACACCTCGGAGATGTAGCGCTGGCTGTTTAAAGTACCGGCAATGCGTACTAAAGGTGTGCGAGAGTGGTATCCAATACCGCCCCATGCCAGAATACACGGTGCAGGACCAGTGTGGCGGTGCATAACGCAGCTCTTCAGCATCCTCTCTTCACGGTGTCTCCAGACTCGAATGCGACCATCGTGGTGTTGCAGACAGAAGCGTGACTCGTCAGTAAAGACAATTTTCATTCCATTCTGCCGTCGACATCATTCTGTCATCGCACCATTGGCGGCGGAGACGTCTGTGGTTCTGCGTCAAGGGTAGACAAAGCAATGGACGTCTTGCGGACAGACCACTGTGCTGTAAACTGCGTCGAATGGTACGCGCAGACACTGGATGATGCGTTACAGACTGCATGTACTGTGCTATGGTTCGTGATGTGACTGAGCGATCCGTCACTGCCATGCGCTCAGTTTGCCTGTCATCACGTGAAGTGGTGCGCTGAGGTGGATGCGTTCGAACACACCGGTCCGTTGTACCCTCCTGCATCCGACGATCACATATCCGCATTACAGTTGTTTGGTTTCGTCCAACACGACTACCGATTTCCCTGAAAGATAATCCACAATCTCGGTAGGCCAGTATCCTTCCTCTGTCGAATTGGGATACTTGGTCAAAAGATGATCGCTGTTTTCGAATAGGCATAATTGATCGTTTTTTTTTAAAAAAACCACAAGAAAAACACAATTGCCGAACTTGAAATCGTCGAAATCTCCAAGCCTTAAATAGCGCTTTGAAGTGGCGCCACAGGCGCGTGTGATGTCTGTCTGCGCCGAAATTCTAATCATTTGCATATCTCACCTCCGCTAATGCATGTTGTAAATTTCATGTTATTTCCATGTTTCCTTCAGGGTGTTGCATTTACAGTGGCCAGTAGTGTATATATATGTGTGTGTGTGTGTGTTTGTGTGGGTGTATATATATATATATATATGTATTATATATATATATGTGTGTGTGTATATATATATATATATATATATATATATATATATATATGCATCTATGCATCTATGCGTGTAAATGCTACAAAAGAAAGTACCATACTGATATAAAATGCTTTAAACAATGATATACATAAGTCCTGAAACATAAATGCGAGCAGTAGCGTGATGCCTTTTATACTAAGACCCGAACCCCCACTTCCTGAAACTTTTGAATCAAAATGCGGCCCGATAAACGCATTAACATCTTCAATCAAAAACTCAATCTCGGGTTTTAATTCACTCGCGACTCACCAACTGACAGCGGCATAATCTCTTTAAAAAGAAGAAATTTGTTTAATTTTATCACTTATAAAGCACAAAAATGCATTTGCATTTTTCTGATCAACGGACCGAAAAATTGAAATTTTTGTAAAATGCTTTCGAGGAATAAGAAATAAAAATAAAAAAGAGATTTTTTTTTTCTTACTTAAGGAGGATATTATATTTTTTACCAGCCTTTTGATCTTATTTCTCAGGAAATGCGTTTTTCTATTTGCAGCTTATCGTGCCTAATTTTATTTTATTTTATTTTTTTCCACTTTTACAGTCCCCTTTCTTTGGCGTCTCTCTTACCCCTCAAACCTGCGACTTGTGTTCATTCTTTCTTTATTTTTGTGGTCCCTTTATTTAATTATATTTGTAAAAAGTATGTTTCTTTGGCGACTACGATTGGTTCTTTCTTGCGTTTTTGAGTGGCATTTTGCGCAAAGTGACTCGATAATTTTTTATTCATTCTTATTAATTTTTCTTTTGTTTCGGAGCTGCAAAGACATATATAAAGTTGTATACCAACATGCAAACATACTTACGCGCACATATGTATGTATGTACGTATACACACACACACACACACACACGCACACACACACACATATATATATATATATTTATTTATATATATATATATATACATATATGAACTCCCAATTATCAATGATTGGTTTATATGGGCACCGTAAATAAAAAATCATAATGCAAAGAATATGGCATGGATTGAAAGGGTTAATAAAAGAACATAAGACGATTTCTTAGGTGAAAAATGAAGAAAAGTCTTAATTTATTATTATTTAACTGTAATTCCCCTTAAATCAGTACATGAAGTTCACTGAAAGCTATAAAAGAGGTTTTATTCGCGATTAGCAGGGTATCTGGACCCTGTTTTAATTTATTTTGTAATTTTAATTTTTGTTCAACGCTTTGTATTTAATTTCAAGTCTAGTTCTGGATTAATTTTATTCATTCTCGCTCTCAGGTATACGAACTCACACCTGTAACAATAAATAGTAAACAGATAAGCTACAGATATGTTTTAATCAAATGAGATACGTTTTAATCTCATAACCAGGAAGAATTGTAAATTCCTGGAGTTAGATACTATGAGTACAAAGACAGAAATCTGTAAGAATAAATCGTAAAAAGATAAGCTACAGATATGGTTTAATCAAATGAGATACTCCTTAATCTTATAACCAGGAAGAATTCTAAATTCCCGAGTTAGATACTATGAGTACAAAGACAGAAATATGGACTCACTTCTGTAACAATAAATAGTTAAAAGATAAGCTACAGATATGCTTTAATCAAATGAAATACGCTTTAATCTTATATCAAGGAAGAATTGTAAATTTCCGGAGTTAGATACTATGAGTACAAAGACAGAAATCTGTAACAATAAATAGTAAGAAGATGAGCTACAGATATCGTTTAATCAAATGAGATAGTCTTAATCTTATAACCAGGATTAACTGTAAATTCCTCGAGTTAGATACTCTGAGTACAAATACAGAAATATGAAATCACGCCTGTTACAATAAGTAATTAAAATATAAGCTGCAGGTATACTTTAATTTTTAAAGATACGTTTTAATCTTAAAACTAGGAAGAGTTGAAAATTCTTGGAGTAAGATGCCACGAGAACAAAGAAATATGACCTCCCACTTGTAAGAAAAAATGATTAAAAGATAAGCTGCAAATACGTTTTGATACAATGAGATACGTTTTAACCTTATAACCAGGAAGAGGTGTATATTCTTAAAGTAAGTTTCTGTGAACTTCTTACATACAACTGTAACGAAGAATTAAATGGAACGTAAGAACGGAGTGAACATTTTTCACCCTATCCTTTTTATATGCCCCGAGAGGTATTTTCTCCGTGTACGTTCACATTCTTCAAGTAATTAGCCTCTTTAAGAACTTTTTTCTAAATTTAAACGTCAAGTTCGAAGTAAAATGATGTGGGCTGATTCGGCTGGTTATGGGACTATTTAAAAAGTCTGGTGTATCGTGGAGGTGTTGAGACGTTGAAAGACTTAAAGAACTCCATAACGCTTCATGTACGAAGCCTCACAACTGATCAGTTACGATCTTCTGTTGAACACACTGTCCATCGACTTGAAATTTTGCAGGTGAATGAAGGTGGTCACGTGGAGCAGCTTTATCTACATCGTCCTAGACACGATTAACAACTGCTCCTCTTGTGCAATTTCGTCCTAATCTGTTCTTGTTTCTGCAGACTGAACTGTTTTTGTTTCTCCCTTACCTTTACTTAATGTGGTTCGATAACAAGGTGATCAGAAACTAGTCAATAAATGTTAATATTGTTTCTGTATTCCGTTATGGTGGTTTATTGTGTGAAATTTCATGTTTTTCCCGAAAAGGCGCCCTCTGGTGGACATTTTGGAACTAATTTTGTTTTTTCAAAATTTCGTAAGTACATCCGTAAGTATAGCCCATATACAAAATTTCGTTGCATTCCGTTCACCCGTTTGTGCTGTAGGATACCGTTTATAAGGGAAGTTTAATTATAACCACCCGGTACTTCTAATTTATAAGTTAATAGTACAGTGTACGCAACAGAGAAAGCAGAAACATCACAATTATCATAAACGACATTAGATGAATCAAAACTAAATGACTGATGTAAGAAAGTGATTATATACATAACGACTTTATGTTCTACTATCTTTGTACTCAAGACGGATTCTGTTGGCATTATACTTAAATAATAGAAAAATAATTTTGTATGGTATTTATATGAATCGGAATTTTAAAGTATTTATAAACTTTATTTAATAAGTATTGCTTTATAATTTTGCTTCTCTTAAGCTACTGAATCTATAGATATGTTTCTTAATTATAATAAATTAATAGCACAGTATATGGCAAAAGAGAAATCAGAAATGGCGAATTTATAAATAAATCACACTATTCGAAACAAAAAGATATAAAAACTGATATAAGAAATAAACTAATTATATAAATAATGACTTTGTATTCAACTATCTTTGTACTCAAGACGGACTCTGTTTTCTTTGTACTTGAATAATGTGAAAATAATTTCGTATGACATTATATGAATAGTAATTTTTAAATATTTTCAAACTTTATATTATTTATTGAGTATTTCTTTCGAATTTGACAGATCTTAAGATACTGAATTTATTCATATACTTCTATTTTATAAGTTAAAAACACAGCGTACGACAACAGAGAATGTGGAAATGTCAAACTTAATATAAATCACATTAGATGACACAGAAAATAAGGACTCATATTAAAAGGAAACTGATTAGATCCATATCGGATTTTTGTTCATCTGTCATATACTCAAGAGTTTGTCTATGTGCTCAAATAATGTGAAAATAGTATTGAATGGTATTCATTTGAATAATAATTTTAAAGTATTTTAATCTTTATTTAATAAGTATTTCTATACAATTTTACTGCTCTTAAGGTATTCTATTTATCCATATACTTCTCATTTATAATAAGTTAATAATACAGTATACTGCAACAGAGAAAGTGCAAACGTCAAACATAATACAAATCACATTGGATGACACAAAAAGTAAGGACTGATACTAGAAGGAAATTAATTATATACATAACGACTTTGTGCTGAACTGTCTTTGAACACCATTCGGACTCTGTTGTATTTGTACTCTGGAGTATTTGTACTCAACTAATATCCTATAGTACTCATATAATTCGTAATTTTAAAATACTTCCAAACTTCATTTTACTCAATATGTGTTCCTTTATAATTTTACTGCTCCTCAGCTATTGAATCTAATCATGCACTTTTAATTTACAAGTTATAATACAGTGCACGGCAACGGAGAAAGCGAAACAGTCAAACTTATCATAAATCACATTAGTCAAAACAAAAAGAAATGATTCATATAAGAAAGACATTAATTATATACATAATGTCTTCATTATATACATAACGTGTTCAACTGTCTCTGAACTCAAGTCGGACTGTTGTCAACTAATATCCTATGGTATTCATATAATTTGTAATTATAAAATATTTACAAACTTTATTTTACTTAATAAGCATTCATTTATAATTTTTCAGATCTTCAGCTATTGAATCTAAGCGTGTACTTCTAATTTATAAGTAGATAATACAGTACACGGCAACAGAGAAAGCGGAAACTTCAAACTTATCATAAATCACATTACTCGAAACAAAAAGAAATGACTGATATAAGGAAGACATTAATTATCTACATAACGACTTTGTGTTCAACAGTCTTAATTGACCAAAATTCTTAACCGACTTGTGGTCAACTGCTTTTGAACTCTAGTCTGATTCTGCTGTCTTTGTGCTCAACTAATATCCTATGGTATTCACATAATTCGTTATTTTAAAATATTTCCAAACTTTATTTTACTTAATAAGTATTCCTTTATAATAATACAGATCTTCATCTATTGAATCTAATCATGTACTTCTAATTTATAAATTAATAATACAGTACACGGCATCAGAGAGAGCGGAAACGTCAAACTTATCATAAATCACATTAGTCGAAACAAAAAGAAATGACTGATATAAGAAACTAATTAGATTCATAGCGAAAAACAATAAATATCTACCGTAACTTTCATTAAAGTACCCTCTCTTTTTTTCGTCATCAAGAATTGGCATTTAATTGTTATATACTTGTTACAATTAAAACAGCAAGCTTCTCCTGGAGATAAAACCGGTGATTGAAAAATTAATTTCGCTCATAATTAAATATGGAACCAATTTCATCTTTCATTTCTGTAATCTCTTTTGCTTAATTAAATTGTCTGTGCTCATTACAGAAACCCATCCAGTTTCTTCTTCTTATTTTTTTTTTTTTGATTTCTCTCCGACTGTGCGTTTATTATCCGCGCCATTTTTTAATAAGAAATAAATTTGATTTACGTAAAATCATGCAAACGAGAGTAAGAGAAAGAAGGAAAAAAACTGGAGATAGAAAATGTTTTCAGAGTTTCAAATGAGATTTTTTTTAAAGGGGCTTTTTCTGTCTTCCTTCTTTTTTTTAATTCGGCTGTAAAAATGTAAGAAACGTGTATTGGGGAAAAACTTCGTTAGAGAGACGGAACTACAGAGAAAAAAAATAAGGGATTATATTTTTCTTTAATTCTAAACGCAGTGTTTTGAATATGTAGTAGGATGTAACATTTGAATAATTAAAAAATATTTGCTTTTAACGTGAAGGGAATATCATTCTGTTATTTAAAAATTTTGCGAATATCGTGTGATTGATTATTATACCTGTATTTTGTTTCATTCATTAATAATTTTGTATGTGATTTCTTTTATGTATATTTCTGTTCTAAGCTTTGTTTTAAATTTGCAAGACTCGTAATTATTACTTTTGTTTCGTTGGAAGTCAATGTGATTTAATCTTTTGGAATTGGCGGTTTTTTAGCATCGTGATTAATATATGATATAATATACTTCTTGCATACAGTGAAATCTACAGTTTTGAAAACTTAAACGTGACAACAGTAATATAAAATAATTTGAGATTTCAGAAGCAGCGAATATCTGTATATCACTATATGCACTTGAGACGTATTTTCCCGTCGTATATTTTAAACTTGAAAAGCTTTTGTGACGGTTTTCTCAATAGTATATTACGTTATGCGAAAGCGAACACTTTTAAGACTTTTGTACATGAAACTAGGGTATGAAATATTTCACTGCAAACTTTTTCCATTATATATACAGACATACACGCTCACACACACACACACACACACATATATATATATATATATAATTTAATATTCTATTATATATATATATACATAATACAATCGATTTTGATAGTTAAGTTGAATATATAAATGCCGCATTTTTTGCAGCGATTTGCTTCTGTCTGATAGCCATGGTTCTAGACAATAGCTGTAGCTTGATTTTTCCATGAAAGTAAACATTTTCTTAGTACTGTCATGTCACTTTTTTCCCATTCCTCCTGGACCGTTTTCCAAAGTCCGTTCAGTGTTCTTGGATGCCGTTTTCCTAAGGCTCGTTTTAATAAACCGAAAGCGCAAAAGTCCATTTGAGAAGCATCAGGGGATTTTACAGGAATTTCATTCAATGGGATACATTTTATTCCTGGTTCTGATTCTTTCTTTGCTAAATAAGCGGCAGTTAATTTAGACGTGTGACTAGAGGCTTTGACCATATGACGCTCAAATTTTAAAATGTCCTTTCCATATATGGCTGGAATTTAATCTTCAAAAATTGGTTCTAAAATATTCTGCTGATAGTAGAGTGAATTGATGTTGGCTTTACTTGAGACTGTTTTGATTTTTAATTTGCCGTTGTAAAAAAAATCCTGCAACTACCATGAATCCCTTTTGGAAGCTTTTCTGTACACTGACGAAGCCATTTCGTACGTTCAATCCCGTCAGTTCAGCAATATAAAACTGATTCTTTCTTATGTCAGTCACTTAAATGCACCCATTCCTCATCCAGTGTTGCCATATAGTTCCATTTCTCAGCAGCTAGATGTTTTTCATATAATTTTCTACAAATTGGTTTTCTTTCAGTAATATGCTTTGGCAAAAGCAGATGAACTTAAGGTTTAAACATCTTTTATAACTTCAAATCTTAATGAATGATTTTACTTACAGTGCCAGAAGATATTCCTAGTTTCGATGCAGTGGATTTTTGAGTCGGCATATTTTCTTCTAGGATCAGAGACTTCACTTTCTTGATATTTACTTGCGTTCGAATAGTCTTAGAATGAGGTTTCGCGGTGATGTTTTCATTTTTATTTCAGTTACATGTTTTTCCCTTTCAAATTGAATATATTATAAATAACTTTTTTTGAAATGCCATAACTGGTATTTTTACACCACTTTTATGATACGAATAATTTTATGATACGAATATTTCTCCTCGGAAAGCGCAGTCACGTAACCTTCGAGCAATCTCTTAATTTTAGGAGCCAATTTCAAATAAATCTTTTATTGTACATTCCAATCAAAACAAAATAGTAGCAGTCGATTACTCTGAAGTTGCCAAATTTTTATCTCAAAATGCAAACGACAAAAATAAATTACAAATCGTTTCCATAAAGTGTGAATGAATATATATATATATATATATATATATATATATATATATATATATATATATATATATATATATATATATATATATATATATATATAAAGCATAAAATGTGTGGTCTTTTTTAACACCTAACTTTAACACTATACTTCCAAAAATATTTCATAAATTCCCATTGTGGGATCACTAGTGACATACATTGAAAGACAGTTACTCCAGTAAAGCTTTTGAAATATACCTCATATGGAATTATTTTAATTTCTAACGCTTTGACAGTAATCGTAGAGACGTCTATTTTTGACTCACTCGAATTTTCCCTACCACGTTAGTCTTACTTGACGTCCCCCTCAGGGGGTTTACCTTCTTTAGGCTACGGCCACACGAGCGATTTTTCCCGGTACGGCTTTTCCCCGCGCTTGAAAATCTACACCAGCCGGCCACACGTGCATGTGACATTTTTTTCCCCCGCTCGGACTTTTCCCGCATCTTGAAAATCTAAACCGGCCACACGTGCGGTTTCTTCATGCGAGGTGGGTCGTTTGTGCTTTGCAGTAAAGCATGAATCCAGTTTCAATAAATGAAAATGCTGTTAACGCGTTATGTGCTTTATTAATTGTTCGCCGACAACGTCGCCGACGTCAAAGAAAGTACTGGGTACATCCTCTTATAAGTGAGAGATCAGTAAAGGGAAAATTTACACTTCTACACAGTAAGCTGAAAGGATACCCAGACAAGTTTTTTGAGTATTATAGAATGTCGATATCTTCATTTGAAACTCTATTATCTAAGGTTGAAGTTGCAATTAGAAAAAGTGATACTGTAATGCGGGACTGTATAAGTGCAGAAGAAAAGCTAGCAGTAACTTTAAGGTGAGTACTAAGATTTTACAACATAGTATTTTTACAATTCAGTTTATTTTTTTATAAAATTAAAATCAATTAAATTTAAATATTGTAAAATGATAACAATGAATCTTCTTCTGTCTGTCTAATTGTAGATGTGGATGACAGGTCGGAGTTAGCAGGGGATGGAGTTGGTAAATTAATACTCTGGAAGGAATTAATCGGAGTGGGGTTACTGAATTTTTGAATAAGTTCCATAAATTGAATTTGGAACTGCAGCTTGTCACTAGTATTCATTTTTTTAATAATTGGCAACTGTGAGAGCAGAAACATTTCATCTGGGTCCTGAATTGTTTTGGGCTGCTGCTCTAAATTCGCCTTCAGGACCTTCAAAATTTCTTGCTCGAACGGATCTGATGACTTCCGCTTCTTTGGCATGCGGGAACATGGTCCAGCAACAATAGCTGGTTCTTCTGTTCTTACTGGTGTTTTATTCCCTTCATCATTGATTTCTTCGGCATTCATGTTTCCCAAAGTCCTGACCAAAAAAAAAATCAAAAAAAAATCAAATAACCTCGAAAGAATTAAAAAAATACATCCAAAAACTTAAGAAATGGCTATGTGAAAACTTTCACAAAATAAATAGAAATGTATAAAGTTTTTAAATTTTATTATGGTTTTAAAAGGAAACATGGCATACATTGAATATATATACTCTGAACTGAACTTAAAAAATTGTTTGACGCGAATTGAACCCATAAAAATTTAACATCAAAATGGTTAGAATTTAATCAAAAAGAAAAGTCATGAAAAATCAAACAAACAGGTCCTGGTCCTATACAAAATAAGTAGACAAACCGATCAGTTTTAGTGTTAAAGCAGAGGTTGAATGTGTTATTTTACTTACTCTCTTTGCTCATAAACTGCTTGAAGAAAGGTCATTTGTTTATAGTATACATAAGGTTTCTTTGCCTTTCTTGCATCACCACTTCTTCCTACGTCATTTCTAATGCTCCTCAAAAAGCTTTCCTTCATATTCTTCCATCTTTTTTGTACTTCATTTCCTGCAACATTTAAGGTATAAATTACGAGATACTCACTACTCCTAAAATTTCTTTTAGGCATGCGACATCGAAAGTTAAACATTCATATTTCAAAACTGGTTTGAAAAAAAATCAATGATAAACATCAATAATCAAAAAACATTAGTTAGGAAAAACATCGATGTTTCTATAACATTGACATGGATTCACACTTTCTTTCAATAGGGTGGGCCGTAGTGGCCTTGTGGTGCAGCGCGCTGGCATTCGGTGCTGAGGGTGCTCGGATCGAATCCCGGTGAAGCGCAACTAAAATATCTCCGTTCATGTCGTCCCTTCATAGGGGTAATGCTGGTCCGCCTTTATGGTGCTCCCATAATAAAATGTGCAGTAAAAAAATGCGGCGAACATAGACGAATGTCTATATGACAAAGTGCCTCCGCATTGGATAAAAAAAAAAACTTTTTTTTGACAATGGGTACACTTTAGTCGGGACGTAAAGCGTAACCAAGTATATTTTATATCTATTAAAATGATTAAATAATGGTAACGTTTTTTTCAGGTACTTGGCGACTGGAAATTCGATTCGCTCACTACACTTTGAATTCCTTCTTGGTCGCTCAACGATTTCTTCTATTATTCGAGATACATGTACAGCTATTTGCGAAGTGATGAAAGGAGAGTACATGAAACAACCAACTGTGGAAGAGTGGAAGGCAATCAGTGATCAATACGAAATGAGGGCAAATTTCCCTCATTGCTTGGGGGCCATTGATGGCAAACATATAAGAATTATAAAACCGTGGGGTTCAGGGAGTGAATATTTTAACTACAAGAAGTTCTTTTCTATTGTATTAATGGCTGTAGTAGATTCTAACTATTATTTCCGATATATTGATGTAGGATCTTTTGGCCACGAGGGAGACTCAAATATATTGAAAACAACTAAGCTAGGTAAACAAATTTATCAACAAACTTTAAACTTGCCACAGCCTGTACCTTTGCCAAACGATCTGTCTGGACAACCAATGCCCTACGTTTTTGTAGCTGATGAGGCTTTTGCTATGTGTGAAAATGTCATGAGACCGTATCCTGCAAGGAAATTGACTTGGCAACAAAGAGTTTTTAACTATAGGCTGTCCAGAGCCCGGCGTTATGTTGAATGTGGATTTGGCATATTAGCAAATAAATGGCGCATTCTCCATCGACCAATCGATGTTAGTATTGATATGGCCGACATCATTATCCAAGCATGCTGTGTGCTTCACAATTTCGTAAGACACCGCGATGGTTACAATTTTGAAGACACCCTGTCATGCCCACTAGAAAGTATTCCTGCAATTGGAACAAGAGGAAACAACATTGGAGTTGAGACCAGAGACAGTTTCAAAAGTTACTTCTGTTCTCCTGCAGGTTCAGTGCCCTGGCAAAATCGTTCTTGCAACATTGCAGAATAGGAACTTTATTGTTACGAGTACACAGTACAAGCTACTAACTAATAACAGCAATAATTTTGTATCAAATTCTTTAAAATTGTATACTAGTAAGTTTTGTATAATGCCCTCTTGTTATAACAAGACAGTGGATTATATGCACTTATAAATGGCAAAATATCCATGCAAATATACACTTAAAAATATAAATATGCACTTCAAATAGAAATAGGTCTAAATATTACTTATTGATCTAAATATTGATCTAAATATTACTTACCTGAACAAAAGAACATATTTAAAATAAGGTTTCTGTTGTTGTTCAGATGTGTAAAGCGGGGATATAGCTTTTACATAATATATTTTTTCTGAAGCGAATGCAATTTTTATTTATAATATACTTAATAGAAAGACACATGCAAATCAGAAAATATTATATGCAATTGTATATAATCCACGGTCTAGTTATAACTATCACCTACTTACAACTTAGGTTATAACTTGTAACTTAAAAAATAAAATTTAATTTGTTTTACTACTTACCAATTTTATTTCTTCCGTTTTCGTCCATCTGGTCCCATTTTTCTCCAATAACATTCTTTGTTACGGTCATCCATGTTTCTCTTTTTAGTTCCCGGTTTTTGAAATCCTTTGTTCGTGTATCATAAAGACATGGATATTTTTCTATTTCTAAGATCAAAAGTTCGCTATCCAAGTAATAATCCATGATATTTTAAATATAAAAAAATTGAAGAATAAAAAATTACTAGAACACACGAATATAGCAGCAAGAGAAATGGTTATCTTTCCGCAAACGTCTTGAATACTACCAGCGAGTGTTTTCACGCCACGTGTGGCCACCGATTTAGCTTGAAATCCAGCTAGAAAAATAGATCTGGTTCTATCCTCCAGCGGCCGACCTTGAGAATGCGACAGACAACTCCCCCGCTAAAGGGAAAAACAGCTGTGTTTGGCCACCCCTATATTACAGAAGCTGATCTATATTTTGGCGCTTGTTTTCCAGCTGTGTTTCTCAGGGAAAAATCGCTCGTGTGGCCGTAGACTTAGGTAAACACGTGTGTCGCAATCCCGAGGTACCCCAGCGAACTATCTCTGCTTTCCTTTTTCCTCTCCTCTCTTTTTTCTACTTTTTTCTTTCCTTTCTCCCTCGGTGTGGTTCCTCTTCGGAGGCAAGGGCACCTCTTTAGTAGCTGTTGCTGTTCTGTCACTTCTTGCTGCTATTGGGGGTTTTATCACCCACGTGTTGGCCGTGCGTGGAGACCCGTGTTCCCGGAAAAGGGAATCTTGGTAGTTGAGGGTCAGTTTTGGTTGCCCAACATACTGCTTCGGCCCCCGCTTC
Organism: Dolomedes plantarius; assembly: GCA_907164885.2. NCBI lineage: Eukaryota > Metazoa > Arthropoda > Arachnida > Araneae > Dolomedidae > Dolomedes > Dolomedes plantarius. The sequence continues at coordinate 172,210,100 of OU015490.1, read as the reverse complement.
GGGTAAACTGGAGGTACATAGTGGTTCCCTATAGTATCAATCGGCTGGTCGTTGACTTTTGTCTTCGGCTAGGAACTAAGCCATCGTTCCGATTTCTGGACATCTCGTTAAGGGTGGAGGTCGTTTCAGGGTCGTTTCGTTCGCGTATAGTTCTCGGTTAGCACTGATGCACGTATGTGCATCCCCATGTTGGGCTCCGTGGTGGGTGGTGTGACCGGGAACTGAATTTTAAGCCCCTTTATATGGCTTCTTTTTTTCCAAATCCCACGGTGAGGGATAAGTCACCGAACACCAATGAACAGACCGATTTTGTTAATGCTCGAATTTTTATTTTAAAGAGAAAAGAAAATAACTTTAATAACGTTTCTCCCTTTCTAATACACAAGTCACTGCAAACATCAGGTGGTGAGGTAAAATCCATAAGAAAACTGAGATCGGGTGATCTTTTAGTTGAGGCATCATCACCTCAACAGGCTTCCTGTCTTTCTAAGTGTGCTCCCCTTGGTCAGTTTCCGATTCTGGTATCTGCCCACAGTTCTTTGAACTCCTCTCGTGGTGTAATCTCGGATTCTGACTTTCTAGACACTCCTGAAGATGATATAATGGAAAACCTTCGAGAGCAAAAAGTGACTGCTGTCAGACGCATAACTATACGTCGGGATGAGAAGATGCTTCCTACGAAGGACCTCATCTTGACATTTGACACGCCAGATCTTCCAAGTCACGTGAAGATGGCATGGGTCCGTAGTTCTGTGCGACCTTGTATTCCTAAACCACTCAGGTGCTTTAAATGCCAGCGCTTTGGACATTCGAAGGATTCCTGTCGTGGGTCCATTACCTGCGCCCGTTGCGCAGAAGTTGGCCACGACAGCGAGAATTGCGAGGCATCCCCTCGATGTGTAAATTGTAGAGGTGTCCATGTTGCCTATTCCCGAACATTTCCTAAGTGGTTAACGGAAAAGGAAATACAATCCTTGAAGGTAACTCAGAAAATATCCTTTTCAGAAGCCATGAAACTAATAGAATCCAAAACACCAAAGGTCGGTGTGACATATTCAGCTGCGGTGAAAAAAGCTTTAAAAAATGCCTGTACACAGACAGAACCTGTAGCATTTTCACCTATAAGAAATTCAGGACAACCTACACAGCAGAATAAAGACTCGAAGCAATTAGCCACCTCTTCTCAAACAGATATTCTAAAATCATTCTGATTTAGATCTAGACTTTCCACCAGTAACCAACCTTCCGTTCGTTCAAATGCTGCTGAATCAAAACAGTTTTCACCAATTCCTCCAAGTAAAAAAACAAATGTTAAACAATCCGTGCCACTTTCTGCTCCTCAATATGATAAAGATCCCAAACAGTCGTGTTCTTACCACATAGACACAAACTCACCTATTCCTCCCAACAGAAACAGAAAAAAATAGCTGTTCCTAGAAAGTGCGTTGGCCCTTCTAGGAAAGCTAAAGACCCAAATTATATTTTAAAACACAACCAGTACGTCCTCAGGCTCGCCTCGGATACTGAATTAAAATTGTATGTGTCCGAGGAATCGGACAATGCTGTCGTTTTTGAGGAGTCTTAACTCCTTCTTCTTTTGCCTTGTTCGTGCTTTTTTCCTTTTTTGTTTTGTCTTACTTTCGTTTCAGTTGTTTTTCTTGCACCTGTCTGTACTTTCATCTTTCAGGTATGTGTTCTAACACACTTTATATGTCACTGCTTTTATCTTGCTGTTCTTTCACTTTTAAATTTTACTGTATTTGTTTTATGTATTTTATCACCTTTGCCACCTTTTATATTGTGGTCTTTGATATTTTCTATATATGACTGTTTTACCTTCATAGCTTTTACCTCTTATATACCGTTGTTCTCTCTTTTGTTGACTTAATGTTTTTTATAATTTTACAAATACGTTTTGGCTCTGATATTGACATGTGTTTAGTGCAGCTTGTCGTCTCTGAACCGGATGCCATTAAACATCAACTAACCATCATTAAACATCAACGACCTCTGTTGTTCGTTATGCTTAACTTTTCATTTATACACTGGTTTTGTCACACTTTTATTTTCCATTGATCAAATGTCCTGTCACTGCTTTGCCGCTTTTTTTCCTTTTCATCACTTTTATGTCATTGTTTTTATACTTTATCTGTGGTTTTATATGGTCCTTTCTCTATACTTAGCCTGACTTTTATGAGATTTTTCAAATGTTTATATTTTTATCATTGTTTTTATGAATGTCTGGTCTAAAAACTACAAATATGCATGTTTTTTCGTGTTTTTACCATGTGTTTGGCGCAGCTTGTCCTCTCTGGACCTTGCGCCATTAAACCAAACCAAACCAACCAACCTTACTTGACATATTTTCCATTTTACACATGCCATTGGTGCAAAACTTCGCTTTCACGTCAATATGTGCTTAAATGTAAAAACCTTTAAGGAGATAGCCTTTTTAAATGAAATTCAAAATGATATACAATTTCTCAAAATTGTGTCCTTTATTATGAATTATCCTCTACACCTGGGGTGTCAAACTCAAAGGATACCTTGGGCCAAACAAACAAGGTTTAACTGTAGATGGGCCGCAAACAAATCAATATTAATAGAAATGTAGGTTTATTTACTTAATTACAGTATATTCAACTTAAATATATGCATTTTGTTTAATACTAGCAAAAAAGAGTATCATAAAAATAAAGAGTATCATTAAGAGTATCATTAAAAAATTTTCATAAAGAGTATCATTAAAAAAATTTCATAAAGAATATCATTAAAAAAATTTAGCGAATTCTTCCTATCTTATTATAATTCTGCTTCGGTTATTTTATTATACATTATTGTGTGCCAATATATTGGCCGGGTCGCAAAAATGTTCGTCGCGGGCCGCGAGTTTAACACCCCTGATCTACACGATATATCCGAAATCTTTTTAAGATTATTCCCGCGGTCAAAACTTATAAAAACCACTTCTAATTCAAAAAACATAATTTTTTGAAATTCTGATTAATGATAATTTTTTGATGAAGCTACCAAAACATTTCATTGGGCTTCTGATGATCGCTAAATTCATCTAAAACTCTAGATATGCTTGTAAAGCGTACATTCGGGTAATTTTAAAGACTTTACGCTCTCATATAACTTCAAAAATGTAAACACATTACATCAACCATATAAATAAACGACTACCTTGTTACGTTCTCAGAAATATAGCTTACATTTAAAAGCAACGGCTGCATTAAATTTCCTCCTCCGTGAATCATTTATGAAGTCATCAGTCCAGTTACTTTAAGCTAATCCTCCAAAGAAATTAAATTTATTTAATATATATATATAATTATGCTTTATGATTGTGCTTTATTCTGAAATTTATTTTGAAGGATGGTCTACCCTTGTTTAATTATTAATTAAACAGTGCATTTCTGGTTGCATATCAATTATTAAGGAAGCTTCCAAAACATCTCACTAGGCTTCTGATGATGGCTAAATTCATCCAAAACTGCAGAGACGCTTGTAAATGCGTGAAGCGTACGTTCGAGTAATTTGAAAAATTTCATGCTATCCGTTACCTCCAAAAAATACAAATACATTACATCAACCAAATAAATAAACGACTACCTTATTACATTCTCAGAAATACAGCTTGCATTTGAAAGCGATGGCTGCAGTAAATTTCCTCTTTCTGGAATCATTTATGTGAGTTACTCATCAATCAAGTTACGTGAAGCTAATCCTCCAAAGAAATGAAATTTATTTAATATTTATCACTTAAGGCATTTACATTTTTCTGATCACTGACGCGAGAAATTGAAAGTTTTGTAAAAATCTCTCGCTTTAAGTTTTTATGTTCGGAGAAAATGTATTTGTCTCGTTTTTTTCATTAATTCCATTTTTATGCATTTTTATTAAGGGCGTGTTTTTCTCTTTTTTGTTGTTGTTTTTGTTTAGCCATTTCTTAGCAGAAAATATATTTCACCCGTAAGTTTTTTTTTTTCATTTTCCTTTAACCTGAATTTGCGAGTTTATATGCATATATATTTATTTGAAACATGAACTCCAAAAAATTTCATTTTTCTGCTCAATGAATATTGCAATGTGTAAAATATAGAGCCATATTAACACATTGTAAGCCCCGAGGCTACGGGTACAGTCAGGTTCCCATTAATATCGGATAGGATATAAATCGCTTGATAAATGTTCATTTTAATATACCTACTACGACTTTATATATTTTCCCATTTTTATAGTAGATACATCGTCATGTGCAATGCCACTTTGTCATCTGTTTTTGCTGTTATTTCTTGATCCCGCCGTTTCATATATATATATATATATATATATATATATGTGTGTGTGTGTGTGTGTGTGTGTGTGTGTGTGTGTGTGTGTTTGTTTGTGTGTATGTGTGTTCCTTATTAAAGGATTGCTGGTTGTTCAATTTTCCATCTCGAAACAAAAAAAGACTGGGCTGAGTTGATATTTTAAATCATTTTATTACGAAAAATTTTGACCTCTCAAATGGAGACCAATTCACTACAAACTGCTCTTTCAGAGAGAATTCCGACGACTAGCTGAGCCACAAACGACTTCGAGAGAACCGACGTCAGCGCGCAGGCGCACAGAAGCAGAACCTTATATACAGACCTCGGCGATTAAAGGGAAGTTCGCAGCGACGTGCGCATAACCGCCTGCCTTGCACAGCTATAATCAATACAGTGCAACAATTATCAGTATACACACAATAAAACACATTGAATTACATAGAAGAATCAAATTATTTAAAAAATCACAAAATACAATAAATTGAAAGAACTAACTAAGTAAACATGCTAAAATAACTACAATAAAGAATGAGTAAACGAAGGTAAAATACATAAAATAACTTCAATTCAAGAATCAATCCAAAGGTAAAATACATAATTTGGCAATAGGCCTTTTAAAAATACCAGCTTTGGTTTTTCACATTACAAACTCTAACCCTTTTATGCTTTCCCAAGAACACATCACAAATTCTACCCACTAACCATTTTAGGGGAGGCAAATTGTCCTCCTTGACCAGAACTAAATCTCCAATTGTAATATTATCTTTCTGAATTGCCCATTTTGATCTATTTTGTAAATGACTTAAATAAGCATTTTTCCAACGTTTCCAAACTAGCTGCACAGACCTTGTGACTCTTTGCCATTACCTTAATCTATTTTCGTTAACATCTGTATAGTCTGGCTCAACTATACTATTTATTGGTCTACCTATTAAAAAGTGTCCTGGATTCAAGACTTCCAAATCATCAATATCAGCTGATAATGGAGTTAGAGGGTGAGAATTAAGAATTCCCCCCAATTTGGGTAATTATAGTTAAAAATTGCTCGAATGTTAATTTGCTATTACCAACCGCTCGTTTGAAATGGTGTTTGAAAGACTTGACTCCAGCTTCCCAGAGGCCACCAAAGCGGGGCGCTTGAGGTAGAAGAAATTCCCATTGATATTTTCGGAGCCAAGAAAGCCTCCCAAACCTTCCTTCATTTATCAATTAAGGTTCATTTATCAATTTACTTACTTTTTTTCAATTTAGTATTAGAACCAACAAAATTTATAACATTATCGCTAAACAATTTAGAACATTTTAACAGGAACAATTTAGAACAGGAAAGTGTTTTAAGGTAGCGATAAACGCCTCTGAAGATAAATCTGTGACTACTTCCAGATGCCCCGCTTTCGTAACCCAACAAACAAAAATACAAACATGAACCTTCTGACAAATACCCTTTTTTGATTTTTCTATTTGATTAAGAAGGGTCCACAAAAATCTACACCAGTAGAGTTAAATGTAAAATCCTCAGTAATTCTTTCTTTAGGTAAATTACCCATTATTTGAGTTGTACATACGGGTTTTCTCTTAAAGCATGTTATGCAATCATGAACTGCCTTGCTACAGGCATCCCGACCATTTAATGGCCAAAATTTGTTTCGTATATAATATAACAATGACTGAGGGCCGCAATGTAAGTTCATCTTATGATAATGGTTTACGAAGGCAGAAGTTAGCCTATGGCTTGAAGGTAACAAAAAGGGATGTTTTTTATTGTAAGCTTTTCACCTTTCCACCTTAATGTCTTTTATTTCTTGCTAAAATACCTCCCTTTGGCACTCCTTTACTACAGATTTTTCCACCATCTTCATCTCTTCCATACGTAGAGGACCGACGTGTTTCTCGAATGGGTTTCTGCAATTGTGTATAAATCTAAAAAGAAAACTTAATATACGAAGCACATTAATATAATTATTATTAACATTAAGAAGACGGTCGAAAATTGGGTTCAAAGTTATTAGGTTAGCTTTTGAAGTTAAGCATCTTTTACTAAGGGGCTCATCGTGTTTCTTAAGCTCAGAGTTGTACTTGGCCTTGAAATCAGCTGACAGTATCTCGTTGGGAGGAAAATATTCGTTATACAGGAATGAAGGACCTCTCCACCAAAGATCATTTTTAATAAGTCTGTTCGGATCTAGTCCTCTGGACATTAAATCGGCAGGATTATCACACGACGAGACATGCTGCCACTGATGATGCGAGGACAGTTCTTGAATCGTGGATACCCGATTTGCCACAAAGGTTTTAAGGTTCTGTGGTTCCGTCTTAATTCACGCTAGGACAATCGTGAAATCGGACCACAAAATTACATTGCTTACCTTCTCTTTCAGGAATGAAATAATACGAGTGACTAATTTTGTTAATAACACAGCAGCACAAAGTTCGAGTCTTGGTATAGTTGTGAATTTGATGGGTGCTACACGAGATTTTCTGGCAACCAGTCTTACTGCAACTTCACCAGATTCATTGACAGATTTCCTGTAGACGACAGCTCCAAACGCATGCTCTGATGCGTCAGCAAATCGATGTAGTTCCTTAGTACAAGCACTTTTGAGAAGTATTCGTCTGCCAATTCGTACGGTATTTACGAATTTCAATGAATTAATAAATTTTACGCATTCTTTAACTTCCTTTTCAGGCAGAGGATCATCCCAATAGATTTTCAAAAGTCACAGCCTCTGCATGAAAATTTTAGCCCTAGACAATACTGGACCTAATAGTCTCAAGAGATCAAATATGCGTGCAATTTTTCCCAGCACTGAACGTTTAGAATACACGTTATCAACTACTACCACTTTAAAGAAAAAACAGTCCATTACTGGGTTCCAGCATATGCCTAAAGTTTTTGTTTCCTGAGGCAGAGTGAATGAAAACTCCTCATTTCCACACGACAGAACATTAGGATCACTAGCACACCATTTGTGGAGTTTCATTCCTCCTCGTTCTAAGATTCGCATTACTTCCAACTGAAGATCCTTGGTGGAAGTTAAGTCACTAGCGCCACTAAGCACATCATCCATATACATGTCATTAGAAATTATAGAGGCTGAAAGCGGAAATTCATCTCCTTTGTCCTGCGCAAGCTGTTGCAAGATAAGGTGCGCTTACGGTACCATACGTAACCATGTTGAGCTCATAGATTTTAATAGGTGCATCAATGCTGTCCTTCCATACAATTATTTGCAGTTTTCGCTGAACAGGATGAACTAGAATCATTCTAAACATTTTCTGTATATCAGCGATGAAAGCGTATTCGTGCTTCCGAAATCGAGTAATGATAGCAAACAAATCAACTTGGATAACTCCTCCATTGAGTTGAATTGAATTTAAAGAATTCTTAGCAGTTGTTAAAGCAGATGCGTCGAAAACAATGCGTAATTTTGTTGTTTGTTTATCAGGACGATATACTCCATGATTTGGCAAGTATTACTTGCCACATCATGGTTCATCCCACCTGTATTAGAAGGTTTCTTTTCCTCAATTATCTCTGACATATGACCAATCCTTATGTATTCTTTAAAAATTTCTTTATATAGTGATAAATAGCAAGTATCTTTAGAAACTCTTTTCTATAGCGATTCTAGTCTTTTCATAGCAACACACTTCGATTCTCCCAAGCAAGCAGGATCTTCTTTCAAAAGCATTTTCACTATATATCTTCCAGATTAGTCCCTACTCACAGTACATTTAAAATGCTCATTGCTTAATTCCGCTTCACTATGGATTGAGGGAACTGTTTCCACATGTTCCAACTCCCAAAAACTCCTAACAGTTTGATTTAAATCATCTTCTTTAGTGAGACCACAATAATTTATATTATTACTAACAGAATTATTTATGCTACCACTCACAACAAATCCAAAAACAGTATCTTGTAAATGCAATTGGTAATTCACAATTATTTTATCAGGGTTAATAAGATCAAAAAATATCTCTGCTCCTAGTAAGATGTCAATTTGTGAAGACATATAAAAATTAGAATTTGCGAAAACAATGTTTTTCGGTAAAACAAGATTAGAAATATCCAGAGCTTTAGAAGGACAGTTGTCAGTTATTTTGGGTACTATGAAAAATTCTAGGGTCTTTACATAATCATTATTTACATTTGAAATAGTTGCAGTGGTTTTGTGTTTGACAACTGAACTTGAACCATTTAAGGACGAAACAAAAACATTAATTTTATTTGACTTTAGTCGAAGTAACTGTGCACAGTTATGTGTAATATAATTGCTCATACTTCCATTATCAATTAAGGCTCGGCAAGGAATTTTATCGCTGGCCGAACTTTCGACTAAAACAACAACTGTAGCAAGGAGCACTGCCTTGGCGTTCGAGGGCGATAAATAACTCGTTGCTGTCACAACAGTTCGAACGGCTTCGGCACTTTCTGGGCTATTCGTTTCATCTGGCGCCTGTAAGCTCACATTGTTTAGACTACTAGAAGTTGATTCGATTTCACTTTCCTGTTTTGGAAAATGCAGAAGAGTATGATGTGAACCTTTTCGGCATATTTCACAGGTTAATTTTGAATAATGTTCTGAAACTTTAAGGGGAGTTCGTCTCAAACATTTGATGCATATACCGAGATTTTTTATTTTATTGAATCTTGTCCTTGCGTCTAACTCTTTAAATTTTGGGCAGTTTTGAATAGAACAGGGCAGTTTTGATTGTTTACACAACTTCGAATCCGAGAGTGGGCGAATCAAAAATGATTTCGCTTTAAACGGCGCACAGTGGAGTATTTGTAGCAAAACCCTGGCCAAAAATATTTTTCATGCGTTTTAAAGTTAAAACCATTGCTTTTGAGTTTTAACTTACTTTATAATAGTAAATATTCCCTTTTTTGTAAAAAATCTAATTTTTTTTAATTTTAAAATTTAAAATTCTTAAATTAAAAAAAAATAAAATTAGCTTTATAAATCAATTTTTATCATATATATATACATGTATTTTTACATTTAATAGTTACCAAGTTTAATAACTATAGGGATCTTATTTCTCTAGTGACTTCAGAAGCTTAACTTTTTCAATCTGATTCTCCTGAAGTCTGACCTTAGTCATCTTCTTCATCACTCTTATTTCTTAAAGCTTATGTTTTTGTCTCAAAGGCTTAAGATGAAATAAAGTTTTATATGTTAACAAGATTTATACGGATTACATCTATAGTTGTAAGTCATTTTCAATTCATACCCGTCAAGAAATTATCATGAAAATAAAAAAGGGTTCTTTATGAAAAAAATTCTATATAAAAATGGCAGCTGTTTGCGGAACATTTTTTCTTTGAAATAGACTCTCAATACTATAACCATGTCAATTATAATTGAAATTAGGTCCGACAAGCCCCGACACACCTTCATAAAGCTTTAAGAAACTTAAATTACAGCTAAATTGATTAAGAAAACATTTTTCAAGTTTTCAATTTTTTGTAATAAAACTAAGTAAATTATTATATATTTTAAAACAAACCTCTTACCTTTTTTTAACACGTAAATCTGATTTAATTTCAAAACATTAATTCTTAACGCCACAAAAAAAATATAGGTTTAAACTAACAACAAAGCGGAAACGCAATCAAATGATACGTCCATTCGCAAAGAAATATGTTCTTCAACTGAGGGTAGAAACTGCTGAGTGTTACTTATGCTGCTGGAAATGATGCGATTCACTCAGCAGTTTGTTAGAAATGATAAGATGCGCTTTTTACAATTATTGACAATTTTTAATTTTTACACTTTTGGCCAGGTTTTTGCGTCGAATACTCCACTGTGCAGCGTCTGTAATGAAGACGCAAATGACGGTGCTTGCGAGTTTAGATTTTCCAAAACTTGGCACCTTTTCTGTAACAACTCAATATCCAGCGTGGGAATTTCTGAATTTGACAAGGTTATTTCTAACTGTTTCCTCAATTCAGAATCCAATCTTTGTTCAATCAAGTGAATTAAAATTATATCTGAAAAAGCATAGGTGCCGATTCTAAAAGTTTAAGAGCTCTTAAATGCTTTAAAGTTTTGTCGATTACTGATCTAAGTTCTTTCGGAGAGTTCGTCCTTACCCTTTCACGGCTTAAAAAAATATTCAATTGCGAATTTACAATTAATCTTTTATTTTCAAAACTTTGCTCTAAAGCAGGGGTTCTCAACCTTTCAGGCTCTGTTCCCCCCTTTGAACAGTGATGTGAGGTCACGCCTCCCCGTCCCCCACCACCACAACTACCACCATATGTGGTCAATGCATGTAGTACAATCGGAATTTGAAACTG
>OU015490.1:172146974-172194474 GCA_907164885.2 Dolomedes plantarius | reverse complement strand
AGAATTCTATATGAGAAACACTTATCCAAAGAAACATAGAAAACAATTGTCACAATAGGTGAATCATGGGTGTATTTAAATGATTGCAACAAAAAAAGGGCCATTTATTATCATAAAAGGGGAGAAAAAAATTTAAGTACATGGTTCAAAGAATCGAAAGAAAGTTTTTCTAAGGGATTCATGATTGTTGCTGGTTTTTCGTATAATGGCAAGTTAAAAACAAAGAGAGTGTAAAAAAATGTCAAGATTAACTCCAAATACTATCAGGAACATATTTTATCGCCAATTTTTCTGAACGAAATACCATCGCTTTACCCACAGTGCCATCAATCTGTGATACTCCATCAGGACAAAGCTAGCAGTCACACATCAAAACCCACTGTAAATATCCTAAAAGAAATGGAACAAAAAACTGGTATCAAGGCCATACGCTTCACTGATATCCCTACTAAATCTCCCGATGTATCACCTATGGATTTTTGTGCTTTCGGACTTTTAAAATCTGCATTATCCAAACGTCGTCCCAAAACCCTTACAGGACTCTGGAAAGCTGTTCAGCAGGAATGGGATAGAATACCTCTTCTGACACTTCAAAAGGCATTATTATCCTGGAAATTGCGGTGTCGAAAGATAGTTCAGAATAAGGGATGTCAAATAGAACATTTAAAACACAAGAATTGTATGTAATTTAGTTATGTGAATACAATATACATCGTCTAAAAAATGTGTGAACAGCCTCTGTATATATGTATATATATATATATATATATGTCATTGCGCATGGTAATAAAAATAGTAAAGAATTAGGGAAAAAATTAAACGATATAATATATATATATATATATATATATATATTGATAGATATGAAATGTTGTTGGTTTATTAAAATATAAGATTTTAATTTAATTTCAAAGAAATTTCGTTTCATACCCTCCGTTACTACAGCCTTACATTATTTAAAATAATTCTGGACCTGAATATAATTCACATGAAAAAAACAACTTTGTATTGCGAAAACACGCTGTAAAAATTGCTTATGCACGGAAAAATATTTTTTTATAAGAAAAAAAAATAAGTTTCATCCATCCCTTCATTATAAAAGATTTATTTTTCGAGCATTATTTCCTTTTGCTTGAAATTCATATTTATATTTATAAAAAAAAATTTAAGAAATAGCTAAAAGGAAACATTTCTCTCTTGATTTAACATCGTTAAGGAAATATTTTTCATGCACGTTTTTTAATACAAACTTTAAAAAAAAAAACATTATTATTCCCAGGCAAAAAAAAAAAAATAACAAAACATATTTTTCTCGTCATGCTGTTACTGTCTTTTCCAAAAGCATAAGCCGAAACTCCATAGAAATTAATTTTAGTCCGTGTTTCAATAAAAGTATAAGAATAAATTGTATTTCATAACAATGAAAATTAATTGGTTTTCGTAGACTGAACCAGAAAATTAATTAAGTAAAATATTATAAAACAGAAAAGACTGTGTCGTCCCTTTTAATTGGAAACAAACATTCTAAACTTAAAATCTGATTATTTTCATTAGCGTTACGAGTTTATTTTCGTTGCTCTGAAAAGCAGGAGCCGAAAAATTTTCTGTCCGTTCAATTGTTTCCAGACAAATATATTCTTTGAACGTAATATTCACTTCATTAGAAAAATGAGTAATAACTTTTTCAATTATGCAATTACGTTATTCATTACTGACGGCTAATGAATAAAATTAAGCAGAATAAAGGGGGAGATTTAAAAAATGTATAGTTAGTAGCGTTTTTTTGTCTTAAAAGATTTTTGTGTTTTTAATAACCAGGCAAAGACAGTGAGACAGCAAAAAAAAACTATTTAATTACAATTAATTTACAATGAAATTGAGAAATATCTGTTGTTATATTAAAGCAAGGGCTTGTTTTAAAATATATTTAAAGGTAGTTATTCCTTGACTTTTGTTGTATAAATAAGGGAATTAAATGTTTAGTGGGTGGGTAGTATACAGGTTGATTTTTTTTAAACTGACACTACTCAGAGCCATCTGTACCGCGATCTATGAGCCAAAATTCCACCAAAATTGATAGAGGAACTAAGAACGACATGAGAAATAGTTTCCGCGAAAAAAAATAGTTCCAAAAGTCGCCGATAGGGGACGATATGGCGCTGTTGTTGTCGGCGCGACCGAGAATTTGCATAAAAGGCAAATAAAACATCCAAATGAAATTCATGACTACATAGTCGATGACAGCGCCAGTATTTTGGGCTATAAAGATCGGTGCGGAATCTGTTGCGCCGTCGCTTTACAGAAGAAAGGGTCATCATTCGCTTTTTTCCACTTGCATGGCCGCCTCACTCCCCGGATCTAACCCATGTGACATCTTTCTGAGGGGTTATTTAAAGTCTAAGGTGTATCTTGGTGAAGTATAGAACTTGGCGGTCCTAAAGGACAAAATATCCCGGCCTGTGATGAACATTCCAGGTACCATGTTACGCTTGGCCGTTGAGAACATAGTGTTCAGGATAGAATGTGTCGTCCACTAGGACTGTGCTCAAACTGAAGGAGGGAGAATACGTTGCATAAAGTGGTGTTGCAGTGAAATTTCTTTGTTATTCATTTGTCTGCTTACAACTTTTTCGGTATTCATCCCTTATCTTTATAGGCCGAGATACTGGCGCTGCTGTCGACTACATAGTCGTGAATTTGCATTTTGAAGTTTTACTTGCCTTTTATACGAATTCTCGGGTACAAGAAAAGCGCCATATCTTCCCCTATCGGCGAAATTTGGAACTAATTTTTTTTTCATGGAAATTCTTTCCCATGTCGTCCATAGTCCCTCTATCAATTTTGGTGGAATTCCGGCTGATAGATCACGCTGCAGATGGCTCTGAGTAGTGTCAGTTTCAGAAAATTCACCCGGTATATTAAAATTAAGTTTAACAATAAGAAAAATTATTAGTATTTTTTTAGGCTCCAATTTTTTTTAAACTAAAAATTTTAGTATGTGTACTTATTTTAAGCTACTTGAAATTTGAGCATCAAAAGTTATTTTAGAACCAAGTTGTTGTTGTCGCTAATGCCCTCTGGTTAGAGGTTCCATTCACCAAGTCCTAATAGGCTATTGGGCTGAAAGGGGCGGCTCCTGTATTGAATTAGCACCACAAGGGTCGGAGTCCGACTAATCTAAATGACCGGTCCCGTAATTTTGAACCGAGACAAGTGACGAGACCGGAACACTTGACCCCACACCTCCAGAGGTAAATTTGGGAACTTGAAGGACACTGCAGCCACGCCCTATTTTATGTGGCCCATCCACCATTAATGAACATGGCTGTGAATTTCAAGCGATGAGCATGAAACCAGGGACGTTCAGATCACTGGTCTGCGGATTCTGAGAACTGAGCCACCGAGCCCTAGACCCAAGTAATACGCATCGTTGGCCCAAAATCAAATTTTTGTTACATCGTTGGGAAATGGTCACCATTGGCTGAACTTCCAGAAACAAATATGGGCCTTCTGCAATATGTTTATGCTGGACCAACAATTATAAAATTTTGTCCTATCTGCAAATGGCAGTTGATATACTCTCCCATCAGTTTGACAAACTAACAGCCAACCGTTGAGTGAGCTGCAAGGCAAACCGTTGTTTCAACATAACCCCAACTGAAAAATTCAACTGTAGGCCAACTATGCTAAACACGGTTGTCCAACAATTTCCCAACGGCCTTGTGTTAATTGGGGACATACATTACATCTTCAACTTACCCGTGTCTTTACCAATGTCTTTAGATAATCGTTTTAGCACATTCCTAACGAACTATAAGTTATTTTGTAAATTTTAAAAGCTGTTTTGGGTGATCTATGAAATTACACGGCTTCCTATGCATTCAAATCACCAGACAGAGGCCGTCATAGCAACAAAGTCGTTACGGGATTGAATCCCAGTTGATGATTACGCCTTCCCCCCCCCCCTTTCCTAATGTTGATCAAGCACCATGAGGAGGGACAGGTGGGAGGTTCGAACCCTTCACCCATCCCTACAAACCCCAGAGAGGGCATTTCCGGGCTATTGATTTAACGTATTTATTTATTTACACACACACACACACACACACACACACATATATATATATATATATATATATATATATATATATATATATATATATATATATATATATATATATATATATATATATATATATATATATATATATACAGGGTGTCCAGCGAAGAAGTCCCTGACTTCAAATTGAAAAATCTCAAAAACAAAGTTCCGTAGAAGAATGCAACAAACGGTATGTTTATCGTGAAAGCTGTAAGAATTTTGTACACTAATTTTCGAAATAGTTACAAAAGCTGCTAACAGAAGGCGCTGTTAGCAGCTTTTAGCAATAGAGCCGCAGGCATGGATTGAACTCCATATTCCCCGGACCTGAGTCCTTGTGACTATTTTTTGGGGGCACATTAAAAGATACTGTCTACAGGAACCATCCCATCATGCTGGGCGAGGTCAGTAATCTATGTGGCAGCCGAATCAATTTCTGTTGAGAAACTACAGGGTATGATGGCAAATTTCATTGCGTCACCTTCATAGAGCGAATGGCGGACATTTTGAAAAGATTATGATGTAATGATTCCAAATACTACAAGTTTCTATAAGTATGCTGATACGAGTTGTACAGCGCCATCTGTTAGCAGCTTTTGTAACTATTTCGAAAATCAGTGTATAAATTTCTTACAGCTTTCACGAAAAAATACCGTTTGTTGCATTCTTCTACAGATCTTTGTTCTCGAGATTTTTCAATTTGAAATCAGATACTTCTTCACTGGACACCTGTATATATATATATTAATTTTTCGCTCCAGGCTAAAATTCTATTATCTATTTCTTTCTTGGTAAAGTGAATTTTTTGATAGGTATTGTTTGAGATGTACTCCCTAGAAATTAATTGCTTGAAAGAATCCTTACACATAAAACCAAAGTTATTGGCAGCATTATCTACAACCGTTATAATTAAGATATTTTAACTCTTTAATTTTTCTGTACAAATCTTTGTTTAAAAGGAAACCCCGCTTGCCACCCCCATACCACACTCCCCGTAGTTCCCCTTTATATCCTGTATAGCATGTACCGGGTGTCCCAAAAATGACCGACGATTTGAAAAATCAATTAGAGAAAAACAAATGGTGATAGAAATGTACGGTTTGCTACATTCTGCTTAGGTAACCAGGGAATTTATTCTCACCAATTTTCAAAATTAGTTGCAAAGTTCGTCAACAGATGGCGCTGCTGACTGGGAAAAACTGTAAAACAATGTTTTCAAATCAAGAAGCATACGCAAAGTAGGAGTTGCTCGGGGTAGCGAATTGCTCATCACAGATCCGTAGTCTGCTGTCTCATGAGTACTGTAGCGCCATCTATTGCATAGAATATTTTTTCTGTTTTGTAAACTTTCGGACCACGTGTTTCATGCGTAGTACATTAAAATATCAAAACAATAAAATAATCAAACCAATTTCAATTGTACATATTGTAATAAAATCTTTTCGCGTCATTTCAATTTGACTCTTTGATACCATTCCGATTTGATATAGGATCACTCATAACGAATAAATATATGTTTGAATAATAAAAAAAATTTAAAAATTATGTCTCCATAGTTATTTTGATTTCTTTAATCACTTTTTCTGTTTCTATCTAATTGACTTTGAAATTAAAAATTAAATGAAAATCTATGTAAAGAAAACTTTGCCTAAGGCTTTAAAATTTTTAAATGAAGTATTTAATTTTTAACATCTATCTGATGTGCTGACTGTTTTCTCTTGATATAAAAGTAAAAATCGTATTAAATAACCTTTCTAAGCATTGTCATTTCATCTGATTTCTTGTTGCTGCATAGGTACATAAAAAAGTGTCTTTCTAAGATGGATCTAGAAAAAAAAAAAAAAAAAAAAAAAACAGGACTTGGTACCCATCTTTAAGTACAGAAATTCTTCCAAGATTTTATTTTATATTTACCACATACTTTTGAGTTCATCCTGATACATTTTAAAATTTTATTGCATTTGCAACTTCAGCTACAACTGTTACAACAAATATCAATCATTCGTTGTGATTTTCTGATAAAGACCATTCCAACAATGAAAGCTACTTAATAGCTTCGCCGTATCACTGTTAAGCAATTATATGTATTGTTTAAAAAATTTATAATTCATATTGTTTACCAGTTTTACTTACATAGCTCAAACAGATCCAACTACAGTGTAAATACTAACTTTTTTTCTTATATAGCTTATAAAAAAAAATTTAATTTCAAGATGTCTGGTACATGACAAAAAAAGAAAAAAACTTTTATATTCAACAAATTTGTAGAGTTACTTGTACCTAAGGCAGTGTGCCTAAAAAATCATAAGTTATAATCATATAATTTATATAGTTATTATGAAATAAAATTATAAATTTATTTACCTCAGTTAGTATATAATTTGATAACTTAAAAATATATATATTCTTGAATTTTTGGCCAGAATCCAATTAAAGTTCTATATATTATCATTAAAAATGTAAATTAAAAATAATTAACTAGAACAAGTTGTATAAAGTTAATTTCAATTTTTGTATTTTCCAAATTTATTGAAAGAAGTAACTTTTTTCTGCGTCAGTATATGTTGAAAACTTAGCATTTACACAATTAAATGAAAAAAATATATTTTCTGGAATATTTGGCCAGAATCCAATTAAAGTTCTATATATTATCATTAAAAAATGCAAATTAAAAATAATTAACTAGAACCAGTTGTATAAAGTTAATTTCAATTTTTGTATTTTCTAAATTTATTGAAAGAAGTAACTTTTTTCTGCATCAGTATATGTTGAAAACTTAGCATTTACACAATTAAATAAAAAATAGTATTGGAAAAGTTTGTAATTTTTTCCCGATTATTCATACTCATATCTTACGTGTTAAGCAATTGTTAATTATTCTCTCCAGTAGATGGCGATAGCACCGTAGCCCCAGAGAGACGTCGTGAGCAATTCGCTACCCCGAGCAACTCCTCGCAAAGTGGCATGGATTGGCCTCCCTATTCGTCAGATTTGATGTCATGTGATTTTTTCTTTGGGGGTACTTGAAAGACTAGGTGTATCGTCACAACCCACAAACTGTAGTTGAACTGGAACAATACATCTCTGCTGCTTGTTAGAACATTCAAACTGAAATGTTTGCACGGGTGTCTGCGAATTTTGACCTCAGACTGCGACACGTTGTTGCGGCAAATGGTGGTTATTTTGAAAACAATGTTTTACAGTTTTTTACAGTCAGCAGCGCCATCTGTTGACGAACTTTGTAACTAATTTTGAAAATTAGTGAGAATAAATTCCCTAGTTACCTAGGCAGAATGCAGCAAACCGTACATTTCTATCGCCTTCCGTTTTTCTTTAATTGATTTTTCAAATCGTCGGTTATTTTTGGGACACCCGGTACCTTCCACTCCATGAAACCTTCGATGGGCCAATTATACTTCCTTTATAATTTTACTATGAAATAATCTAAATCTTTAATGACAGAACTTATAATTTGCTCTAAGTTTACCTTATTTCAATAAGGTATATATATTTTTAGTTATATTTGTCCATTTTTAATATGTAGATTTTCCGCAACTGCGCAATCTTTTATTGAAAAGTTTTAAGTTTTCAACGCTAGGGTACGTTATAAGTTAATTTGTTTGGCAGTCTATGCCCACTTTTTAATTTTTATGCTTATGTTGAACTGTTTATATTATTATAATCTCTGAATAACTATATCTGAAATCTCATTTCGATCGTTTGAACGGAGCGGCAGCTAGAGGTCCATATATCGGCAAAGTTTTTTTATAACCACCCTGTATTTATATATATATATATATATATATATATATATATATATATATATATATATATATATATATATATGTATTAATTTATATATGGTTGTGTGTGTGCCTTTACCCGACGAATACAGAGAGCATTCAGTGGCATTGGTCGTGACTCGAACCGTCAACTGTCAGTGCCATATCCCACTAGGATGCTTCGGTGGAAATTACATGTCTAAGATGTAGCCACTAAATGAAACACACACACCCCTGATGTATATGTACAAAAAATGCGATTTTGGATTTTCCATAATTTTTCAATGGTTTATGGTCCTTGTAAATCTCTGTCAATCCTCATCATTCCTTAGAATTTAATTCATTCAAAAAAAAAGTGAAAAACAATACATAGTACGTAACGCATTAACCTAGCTGTTGCTAGCATTAACTTGTAACTCCACTTTAATTATGAAGATGTTTAATTGCATAAAAATGTGATCTATATATATTTCAGACCGCTTTGACATTTATTTTTAAGAATAAATGATAGTAATTTATCTTCTCACTGTCTCATAAATCAGTTTTTTCTCCTCCTGTAGAAAAAGGGCAAATATGAGTTACTTGGTATATATGTATATATATAATATATATATATATATATGTCGGACTTGACTTTTAACCCCATACTAATTAATGTAAGTCCGAACCTCTTTTGAATCATTATGCAGTCAGTGGTGGTCCGGTGGTGAGGACATTCATCATTATTAAATCCATCAAACAACAAGATGTTAACACAACAGGCATAAAACACTCCAATTCAGCATCCTAAACATCTTTATTAAATTCTAATTAATTACTCAGCTCCAATAAACTAACTTAAATAACCTACCCAATTTTAAAACCGTGCGCCTACGGCACACGTCTTTTCATTCCCTAGTTCTCCATGACTCTGAAATAAAAACCTTTGTTCTTAGCTTTTAACCAATGCTTAGTGACGCTCATTAATTATTCGTGTCGTCATATCGAATGTTCTTTCTGCTGACCGATGCACTTTCTTAGCGTCAACTCTTCAATGCTACATCCGTCTACTAAAAATTCTCCCATGTGGTTCTGCGGAATTGAATCAAGTCGAACCATACGCGCCATTTTCACTGCAATACATTACGCCGCTTATTTGAACTCCCAGACTTTAATTGCTAAATCCTATATATTAATAACTAAAATCCCGTTTTAAGGTCGCGCGACCGCCCCCCCCCCATATTTTAGCCACACACACACACACACATATATATATATATATATATATATATATGTGTGTGTGTGTGTGTGTGTGTGTGTGTGTGTGTTTGTTTGCTTTTGCTCCTACTGTAAAAAGGGGGAAATATGAGTTACTTGGTTTGTTAATTAGTACAACGATATGTAATATCCAATTTATTAATGTGATATTTCTTTAAAAAAAGTATCCTTTGAAATATTCTTATCAATTTAGATAACATTAGAGATATATAGCTGTAAAAAGTAAGTATTAGTGTAAATCATGTAAAATAAATAACGAAAATAACGAAAAAACTCACAAAATAGAATCTAAAGTATAACACAGGCCTGCGATGAAAAAAATACAAGGGGAACTGACAGCTGAACTTTATGTATTTTTTGGTGCTGATTTTAAAAAAAAATAATGAAAAATTTCTATCACGTCACGTTTCCTTGAAAAATTCAATTTTATTTTGATTTTTATGAACATTTATCATAATTTTTTTTCGGCGTTGAATTTTTTTCCTCCCTGCCTGACCATCATTCGACCATGGTGAAAACTACAGAATACCCCTCTGTGACACCTCCCCTAGCTTTACAGACTATGTAAGACAACTTTATGTTTCGTATTTTGGTATGAAACTCAGAGATTAGGACAAATCGTGGGTTCCTCATAAAGTTTTTGTGAAGTGTCTCAATGTTCGACGCTTATGCTCAAAGGAAAGAAGACTGCTGTACAATTTGGAATTCCTATGACATGGGAGCCGAAAAAGCACTCTGATGATTGTTACTTTTGTTACTGCCATGTCGGTGAGTATAACCGCAAAAATCAAATGCTAATCTCTTATCCTGATAACATTCCATCGGCCATACGCCCCGTTCCTTAAGGAAGCTGATGTTCCAGTGCCTTTGCCTCCAACTGAATTGCCAGTCATCTCCTCAGAGTCTTCAGACTCAGAACATCCAGAAGTTCAAAGCTCCGCTACCTAATATAAGCCCTCTGGAGGCGAGGACCTCCAGAGGAGAACTTGGGAGGCCCTTTACCTTTCTCTCAAGTTGAACTTAATGATCTGACTAGAGATCTGGGCCTTTCAAAAAAGGAAAAGTATTGTTGGGCTTTCGAAAGTATTGTTGGACTCCAGATTGAAAGAAAAACTTATTGGCCAAAGGAACCTCTTTTTATTGGTACAGGAATCGAGAAAAGGAATTTATTAAGTACTTTGAGGAAGAGGAGAACCTGGTATATTGTGCTGATGTTCCCGGATTCAGGAGCAAATTTAATATCACCTAAGATAAAGATGAATGGAGGTTTTTTATTGATTCATTGAAAAGGAAACTTAAAGCTGTCGTTTTTCGTAACGGAAGCCAGTATGCCTCTGTACCAGTCGGACACTAGGTGCATTTAAAAGAACGCTATGGAAACCTGGCTCTCGTCCTCAACAAAATAAAATATGCCCGCCATGGTTGGACCATTTGCGGTGATTTGAAAGTTATCTTCATGTTTCTTGGTCAACAAGGCGAATGGCCGGAAAGACAAAATCTTGAACCTGGAAAATTTCTGGGTAATTACAAGGATCCTGATTATAAAGAAATTGTTATGAATATTCTGGACAAATTTCAAGCGTTGGGTTGCTTTATGAGTGTCAAAATACATTTCCATCCCTCACATGGGGACTTTTCCCCCGAAAATTTAGGATCAGTCAGCAAAGAACAAGGTGAAAGGTTCCACCAAGACATCAAAGATATGGAGCGCAAAAATCAAGGAAGATGGGACAAGATCATGCTCGCCGAGTACTGTTGGATGTTAACACGAGATAGGCCTGAGATTGAACATAAAATAATAACGTCAAAAAGAAGTTTCAAAAGAAAAAGAGTACATACTTAAATATAAATTTTTTTGTTTTGTTTTGTTTTTTTGCTCAGATTAAAATTTGTTTCAAACTTTCATGTACAAATACATAATATTTGCTCCTCTTGGTCAATCGTCTATTTTATGTAATTTACCTTAATAAAAACAAATTAAAATAGTATGTTGGTGATTTTCTTCCAGAAACTGCACCATAATTTGATGCAAAAAGTTTAAATTCAAAGGAACTTTTTGTTTTTCTCTCGATCAGAGGCGGCTCGTGTGATCTGGCAACAGTGGTTTTCATGCATTTAAACCTATAAAAAATATTCGATTGCTGAAAAATCAATTTGCCTCACCAAGAATCTGTTATTTTACATAGATTTAAATGAATAAAAACCACTGTTGCTAGATAGTACATGCAAAATTGTTGAGAAAATTCCTTTTCAAATAGGATTTTAGCAAAAAATCGATATCAATATTTTAAAAAATCCTGACGTGATGGAAAAAAATGGAGGTCATTTTCGAAATCAGCACACCAAATAACTTAAAACTCTTGTATTTTTCAAAAACTTCTATTTCGCAGGCCTGTGTAATTGTTAATGAAGTAAATGTTTTTACAAGCTTAAAAGACGTAGAAAAACTTTAAAAACGTAAAGTTTCGTTCATAATTTCATGCCAAGACTAGAATTAAAGACATCGAAGTAAAACATTCTCGGGAAAACTCATAAAATAAATGAATAAAAAAAGGTTTGAGTGACTTGTGACATCGAAAAAAGTTTGTTAATCAAGATAATATTTTGATAGCTTAAGTGCTGCTATAAATGGCAACTTTTCCCAGCTGTTTGAAGAGTAGAGTGAAAGTAAAAAGTTTTATTTGTCCACCGTAATGTTTATTCAGTCATACTTCTAAAGACCGTAAATTAGAGGGAGAATGGTTGTAAGGAACATGGGATTTATTATAGTTAGGGTTGCTACACATACACACACACAAATATATATATATATATATATATATATATATATATATATATATATATATATATATATATATATTATATAATAATAAAACTGCTTAATTTTTGACGGTACAGGTGATGTATTCACGCACTTGTAGTCGTGGCCGCTGTAATAAACGCACTCGAGGTAAGAACAGGTACACACTGAAGAGCTGGAGTACTTTATTCCATGAAATTATACTTCAAGACATCAGAGGGTATACAGCAATACTTTGAACGAAATGGCACAAGCTGATGACATGATATTTAACAATAACGGCAATGGACAGCCCAGAGCTTCCGGGGCTTGAGTATTGAATACAGTTACATCATAATTTAGTTGGAAGCAATACGTGGACAAGAAGAAGAACATGTCAGAAGAACGAGAGATCGCGATCCAGAAGGCAAGCGAGCAAGGCAAAGAAGGTAAGAAGGAAGGAAAAGAAGGTAAGAACGAAGGACCGAAAATCGCTGATCAACGTTTTTATACCATGGGGGCGCTAGAACTCTAAAATCTTTAATTCGTTAGAATCGAACACGTGAAGGTATGATTCAACGTCGCAAGACTTTCTGCACAGGCGAGATAGACGCGTGATGCTGACATATGTTTAACGATAACTTTACCGCGCATGAATTGAATAGAATAGAATATTCGGTTAGTCTGTTTTTGAAATAGGGGCTGTGCTATATTGTGCTATTTTGAAAGGAATTTAGAATACGTGTTTAGAATACGTTCAAAGGCAATTAATAATGGTGGAGCGTATTTATTACACACACACACACACACACACACACACACACACACATATATATATATATATATATATATATATATATATATATATATATATATTACAAGAGTTATTTCAAAAGTAATACACAAAATGGCGCCATTTCTCATTGGATGATAGAATTAGAAAGAAAATTTCGCACTTTGCAGTTGAAGGCTAGAGGAATATTCACGTATGTTTGAAAGTTTTCTAACGTTTTTTGCTTTGAAGTGACAAATTTTTTAAATGAATCTGCAGGTGGCTCGGGTGCTGTAAGTGTAGATGATGAAAGATCATATATTAAGATTGAAAATTTGTGTTCGAAGGGTTCCTCACTGTTTGACATCTGAAGAAAAACAGAATCGCCTAGACATTGCACTGTTGTTGAACACAATGATTTGACGTTGAAAGACAGCAATTTCTGTCTCGTATAGTAACTATCTTCTCCGCAACCCAAAACATTTCGACGAGCCCAATCAAAAGTGAAGAGAATGATCTCATCATGACTCATGAAGTTCCACCTGGTACAAGGGTGAGTACAGCATATTATTGTGAATAGATGCGAAAATTGTGTTGAGAGATGCGTAAAAACCAACGTGAATTTCTTCGTTACGGAACGCTCATCTTGCAATGATAACGCTCGATCACAAGTGGGAAAAGTTGTGACCAATTTGCGGGAGAAATACAATTGGGAAGTGTTGCCTCATCTACCATACAGTTCAAACACCTAACTCTGAGATTGTCCCATGCGGGAAAAAAACCTTTGCGCAGTCAACGTTTTTGCACCTTAGAAGAGCTCACCTCAGCCGTTAATAGAGTCATTGGAGGACTCTACAAAAGTATTATACTGCAAGGAATAGAAAAACTTCTTAGATGTTGGGACTCTTAGATGTTGTTATTGAGAAGCATAGGGACTATATAGGAGGACTATAGATAGAAATTGTCAGAAATCAAATAGACATAAAAGAAATAATATTGTGTGCATTACTTTCGAAATGACCCTATATATATATATATATATATATATATATATATATATACAAACATACACATTTATACATATGTGTTTGTGGTTTCGTTTGGTTTGGTTTGGGGCGCTACGGTCAACTTTTGCTACACGAGGACTAATTTGACCGGGACCTACAGCTTAAAGCCGATTCCGAACGGCTACAAATGTCCATGCCAAGAGTGCGATTCGAATCCACAGACTTTGGTATCGAATGCCAGTGCCCTAGCCATTCGGCCATCCTCCATGTGCTTGTGTGTATCAGAATTGGACAGAAAGAAATAAAAATTCGTGATTTTATTCCAATAGCAGTAAGGAAACAAAGACACGTGCTTCGTGTCTTCACATGGCAACAGCTTTGCTGAGAGATGTCGAATTCTTCTTTCCAGGTACATGCATTTAAAATGGGTATTTCTCTTTTTGACCACCAGGGGTTCGAATTTTTTTTTAATTGGTTTGACTTCATCACAGTAGCTGTCTCCCGGCGTGAATTTTCAACATGAATGATCGAGAGAAAAGGCAGATGATTGGTTTTAGGGCGACTCTGGCGAGCTTTGGATGTTTCGAAACATGCATGTTTGGAAGTCAGGCAACTTCCAAACATGCATGTTCCAAACAAGTCAGGCTAGTTGGTTTAGCCAGGCCCAGATTTCCGCATGGCACTTGCCCAGGTCCCCCAAAATTATGGGGCCACTAATTAAGTATTAAGTTGTACATATTTTTGAAAATTTGGTTTTTGATTAATACAGTAAATGGGGGCAGTGGCAGATACAGAAAAAAATCCTGGGTGGGGGTACAGTGCACCCATTATAGTGAAAACATATTTACATCCGTAAACGTTTATTTTATTTATTTATTCTTTTTTTTTTGGGGGGGGGTAATAACTTCAGACTGGGATCTATTTTGAATTTCAAGAGAAAATTTCATTAATTTATTTATTAACATTAAAAAGTAAATTAATAAATTAACACTTATTAATAACTTCAGACTGTGATCTATTTTGAATTTCAAGAAAAAATTTCATTAATTTATTTATTAACATTAAAAAGTAAATTAATAAATTAACACTTATTAATAACTTCAGACTGTGATCTATTTTGAATTTCAAGAAAAAATTTCATTAATTTATTTATTAACATTAAAAAGTAAATTAATAAATTAACACTTATTAATAACTTCAGACTGTGATCTATTTTGAATTTCAAGAAAAAATTTCATTAATTTATTTATTAACATTAAAAAGTAAATTAATAAATTAACACTTATTAATAACTTCAGACTGTGATCTATTTTGAATTTCAAGAAAAAATTTCATTAATTTATTTATTAACATTAAAAAGTAAATTAATAAATTAACACTTATTAATAACTTCAGACTGTGATCTATTTTGAATTTCAAGAAAAAATTTCATTAATTTATTTATTAACATTAAAAAGTAAATTAATAAATTAACACTTATTAATAACTTCAGACTGTGATCTATTTTGAATTTCAAGAAAAAATTTCATTAATTTATTTATTAACATTAAAAAGTAAATTAATAAATTAACACTTATTAATAACTTCAGACTGTGATCTATTTTGAATTTCAAGAAAAAATTTCATTAATTTATTTATTAACATTAAAAAGTAAATTAATAAATTAACACTTATTATTTTTTTTCTTCTTCAAATTTTTGACTTGGTCGAAATTTTTTTGAATATCCAGTCCCAATTTATGGAGCACCTGGGTGAGTGTCCCACATGTTCATGTGGAAATCTGGTCCTGTGTGTGGGGGGGGGAATGGTGCCCCCTCTGTGGATCTGTCCTTGGAGGGGTCCCCAAAGTCTGCTTTGCCCAGGGCCCCATTGGGTCAAAGTCGGGCCTTGGGTTTAGCGTGCCTTTTACGAACCATATCAACTGGTATTATCAATAAGGAAATTTTACAGGACATTTCCTGTAAAATTGACTCCTGTAAAATTTGAATTGATTTCCTGTAAAATGACTCACGAGTCCGAGACAACAAGATTTTTGAGTCGAACTTATGTATAGGAGAATCTTTTTCAAGAAAAAAAAAACTTCATGAGTTAGAATAAGAGACTGACTTTGGCTGCATTTTATGAAAATAAAGCTCACCTCGCAGATGCTTTGGGATTAAAGTTTCATTATTGAGTTCGTTCCAACGTACACTCTGGCTCGCTCAGGACTAATCTTAAAGGCAACTGCATAATGGAAACCAACTCGATTTAGGGGGTACCGGCCTATATGACGGATAGACGTATCAAAGAGAGACTGTGTTGCTGAAAGAAGCCCATTTTAAAATCGTGACTGCAAAATGTATTGTGGTATTTAAGGAAGTTCCTCTTGCTGTTAGGTTTGCAGAGTGGATCCTCAATTACTTTTTTGTATCTTTTTGTTGTCGTTGTATTAATTGAATGGTTAAAGCTCTAACCATGCTTTTTGAAAATAAAGGTTAAAGGATGATTATTATGTGGCTGTACTAAAAAGCGCCCATTCATCCAGCAAAATAGAATCGTTTTACTTTCGCCTTACATTCAATCGGACTTGAAGAATTTCACCAGTGCAGTGAATATGGTGATTGTAGCTACCGAAAGGTAAACCGTTTTGAAGACGAACAACGCAAAGCACAAAATGCGCATGTCTGTCGGAGCATCATAAGAAACGGACGAATAGTTAAAACAGCTTAAATACGTTACTCTGCTTCTTCATCTTTAAGTCATATTTGTTATGCATTTAACTACTTTTATAATTAAACAATTGTTAATTTGTATTCTTTGTAGTTCCTACAGTTAAAGAAGAATTTCATGGAAGTGAAAACGGAAGAGGAAGGAAAATAATACACACACACACACACACACACACACACACACACATATATATATATATATATATATATAACAGTTCCGTGACTGACTGACTGACTGACAGATAACGCACAGACCAGACTGCTGGACCTAAAGGGCTGTGATTTTGCATGGCGATTCTTCTTATAGTGTAGGGGTGCACTGACAAAGATTTTAAAAAATTCTTAGATTTTTTTAAATTAAATTTTTAATCTGTTTTTGTAAGTTTTTTTTTAAGTTTGCATTTAAAATGATAATCTGAGGGTTATAAAATTTATATCACAAGAAAGATCATGAAAATTCCTTTAAAATGAAATATTTTTTTCGAATCTTTACCTCCAGTTTCTGATTTTTGATGAATTTTTAAAGATTAATTTTTAGAATTTAATTTATTAAATGCTGATCACGAAATTTCTTTTCTTTTTGTGATTCTTTAAATTTATTTTCCGTCACGTGCATAACAACGAAATAAATTGACAAAAAAATTATTAAAATACAGTGAAAGAAATGTTTCTCAAACTGTACTATATGAACTGTACTATATTCTTTAGAATGTTCTATTAAATTTAATTTGAATATTTTCATCTACATAGTTTTCTCTATAAAAATATCCGTTACGATTTTTCACACATTTTTATAGACAATCATTATTTCAACATCGCCATTTCATGTATCTCGTAATTCATATGATTTAAAATTAAATCTCATCATTCAGTCTATCTGGAACTCAGTTTAAAAAGCCAGAAAAATTAATCTTGCGTTTATTAGGGGGAATACTTTGCACATTTTTAGATCCTCAACTTGTTATAACTACGACGATACGGTAATGACGATATATGTATGATAGTGTTTCTAGAGGCACACGTTTCACAAGAATAGGATACGTTACAGAATGAAGAAACTGTATAAAGGTAGCAAGGGTACAATATATATATATATATATATATATATATATATATATATATATATATATATATATATATATATATATATATATATATATATATATATATATATATATATATATATATATATAATATGTATATTTATATATACATAAGGAATTTTTACAGCAACGGTACGCCAAGTTTGCAATCTGTAAACGTTTCCGACGCATCCTAGCTGTTATGTTGCCGAAATTCGGTACTGAGAGGTTTAGATCAGATCCCAACTAGTGTCACTTGATGGTCATGTCTCTATCCAAATAAGGATAAATTAAATCCGTAGGCCATAAAGTCCATGTGGTATGAGGGACTTTATGGCCTCCTCGTACCAGAGGAGGGTACGAGTCCTCCAAACGTCGTCCCTGGGGGTGATAGGTCAAAATTGGGGTGAACCAAGAGTCATTGTTTGTTCTCCTATACAATGCATCCGTTATTAGAAACCATGAAATCTCGCGTTGATAGAGCAAAACTCGAAAGACACCAGTTGAATAGCAACAAGAGTTTTTTTTCTAAATGTTGAAAGCATTTATTAATAGGGCATTCATCTATAAACTTCGCGAGTTTGGTTGCCTTCTTTATTATCGTAAGATATCGTACTTTGTGACTGCAGGGGTAACTTTGTGACACATAGTAATTTTTTCGCATTTTGGATCTTGCGCCGCGCCCATGATACCGGGTAGGATATGAACAGCGCCAACAGCTTGTCCGACATACGGAGACACCTAGTGGCCAGTGTCCTTAGCTTATGCGGGCCATTTGTCTTCGCTGGACAGTTGTTCAAACCTGTTGTCAAGCTATTGACTCAAACTTCGGAAACTTTGTGTGCTGAAGGCTAACACATTTTACAACCAATTACCACAGGTAATTATTTTTTACTGTCAATATGTTGGTTAGATTGGGAAGCAATACAACTTTTGTGTAGTGATATTTCCGAGAGATATGAAAACTTAACCTAAATATCGAAAGGTGACGGGGTTACTTTATGACACAATGATAATTTTACAAAAAACCCACAAAGTCGACCCACCTCCTCCAGCCGCTCGATGTTGCATTTTTCCGTCCTCTAAAATACCACTGGAGAGAGAGAAGTATTGACTATTTGAAAAAAAAACTACCCGAAGGAGCAGAATGTGCCGAAAGGCGAATTTCCTCATCTTCTCAAAGAACTGATAGCTGCCCTAGGCACCCGAGGTCTCTGATGTCAAAGATATAGAGAAAGCTCTCTAATATTTGTAATATGTATATATAACTGCGTATAAAGCTTTTGACAAGCGTTTTTCTGTCTAACTTTGTGTCAAGTAACTTTACGTCTTGGATCTCAAGGCGAAAACACAGATGCCACAAAGTAGCCCCACTCGGCGGGGAAACTTTGTGATACATTTTAACTTTAATATCTCAATGGTAATCAAAGATCCGGGTTAGAGCAATACATTACTACGTAAGGAAAGGATGTACCAATGTTTTGCAATTGTTCCTTTTTGGCTACTTTTTAAATCGATCGGCTGGCACAAAATCTGTCACAAAATAACCCCATCTTACGGTATGGAAATACCCAGGAGGTGAACAAATTCTGCTCCCTGTAAAGGGATATCCATACGTTGCCCGGTATCTAAACTCGGGTTGATGCCGTGGTAACACACTTCGCTTACCACCATACAACGTGAGCGTGCTACGTAAAGCAGGTAAATTCAAGAACCCGTGATTAGAAAAACCAATCAGAATAATGCTTCCCGTGATACACTTTGTTGTTTTTGTTGTTGTTGTTGTACCTAATGCCCCTTGTCCGGAAGTTCCAGACCACTCCATATAAGCTTCGGGGTGAGTGGTGCGTCTAGGATTTTTATAATAGCACCACATGGGTCGGAATTCGTCTTGGGGTATTTTGATCGATCCCCCCCCAGGGACGACATCTGGGGAGATCATACCTTTCCCACCCACTGACCTCATAGAAAGTCTCTCCGTATTTAACTAGCACATATCCGGCCTAGACATAGAGTAATTTAATGGTTCTTATCGGAATTCGATCCGAGTACCCACCGAACCGAAAGCCAACGCGCTATCGATAGGCTACCTCGGGTCCGTCGTATTTTGTAAAGCAAAGGCGTATCTCATTAGTTTCAGGTTCAAAAGAAGAGACGATAACCACACGATTCCACTCTTTGGTTTTCGGATTTACAACCTCCAAAATTAAAGTTCATTTTGCTAGGTGGCAAGCCTCTTAGCTACTGGTCGGTTCACTGCAGAAGGAAAATTTTATGTATTGTACTACAAAGCACGGGTATTTCCGTTGCTGTCCAGTGTGGGTGGTAATATTGTAAGAATTAAATCTGTTTCCCCTTTTAAGAAAAACGTAAAGTGGTAACATGGTCCACCATTAGGTTCATAGACCGAATCAGCCAGCAATGTTTGTCTGCTTCACTGAAAAAAAATAGCGTTTGAGGTAATGGCAAAACGTGGTTTTGTTTCGTTTAAACGTCAGACTTTGATTAAGTGCTCCCTCTAAAATAAACATGGACATCATTTAAAATAATTCAGCAACCCGAATGTGAAATACGATAATTCAAAAATAAAAAATATATACTTAATTAATTTGACGGTTCCCAAAGGAATCAGTTTTTGCTCTCATGTTTTTCGTCTTCTCTGATGCACTTTCGGATTTAATAATTTTTATTTCATTACATCACGAAAAATAACTGTACGCAACAGCGATGGGGGAAAAAAATTAAGATTGATACCGCAATGAACATATTTTTAATTAGTTATGGAGTAGAAAATGCAGAAGTATTCAAAAAAAAAAAAGATAGCGAAAAATAATTAAATTTTTCTGATTGATGAAATATTTTGCATAGACTTGTCAAAAGAATGATTAATTTGTGTCTTTTCCGTGTCGAAAGAAATAGTGGAGTTTTTTTCTTTTCTTTTTTTTTTTTTTTTTTTTTTTTTTTTAAGGTTTGAAAACAATGACAGAAAACAACGCATTACTGGTTTTATTTTTTTGGCTATGAATAATTTAGAAGTGAGAATCTGATTTCTTTATTAATTCAGAACCGTGTCTTGAATATAAATTTATGCGATTGTATAATGCTGAGATATATCAGCAAATCAAGCATAATCAGGCTTCATTATTACTATCATAACGCGTTTTGTGATCTTTCCGCGCTCTAAAATTTGTACCACAGTTCGCGATGGACGGTGTTTTTCTCTGACGTGGGCTGGATGAATACGTTTTGTCAGTTGCCAGTAAAAAATATAAGATATTCTCATACTCCTTTATTATTACTAAAGTTAATCATGTTTTCCTATTCCTCCGCTCTAAATTCTATACCACAAATTGTGATATTCGAAGTGGGCTGAGCGACTATACTTTGTCAGTCACCAGTTAAAAAAATCATGTATACTCAAGCTCTATTGTTATTACTAAAGTTATGCATTTTATCATCTTCTTACGCTCTAAATTTTGTATCCCAAATTGTGATTGACGATGGTGCTTTCCGAAGTGGGCTGAGAGACTATACTTTGTCGGTCACCAGTTTAAAAAAAATAAGGGGGAACTCAGGTTCTAATGTTATTACTCAAGTTATGCATTTTATCACCTTCTTGCGCTTTAACTTTTGTATCACAAATTGTGATTAACGATGGTGCTTTCCGAAGTGGGCTGAGTGACTTGTACTTTGTCAGTCGCCAGTAAAAAAAATCAAATATAATCGGGTCTGTTATAATAGCTAAAATTACGAATTTTATCATCTCCTTGCGCTCTAAATTTTGTATCACAAATCTTGATAGACGACAGTTCTTTCTCAAGTGGTTAAATGACTGCACTTTGTTAGTCAATGGTAAAAAAAAACAAATATAATCAGGCTCTATTATAATAGCTAAAATTATGAATTTTATCATCTCCATGCGCTCTAAATTTTGTATCACAAATCTTGAAAGACGATAGTTCTTTCTCAAGTGGTCGAATGACTGCACTTTGTTAGTCAATGGTAAATATATATATATATATATATATATAATCAGGCTCTATTTTAAGGTATCCGTACACCTTCGGGGGTGATTTTTTGAAATTTTTTGAATTTTGTCTTTTTATCTATTTTTTATGATGACATTTAAGTTAAAACTTGAAAAAATATATATATAATTTAGCTGTTACATTAAAATAATTTTTTTAGGGGGAGAAACTGGAAAAAATTGGTTAAAATTTGACAATCCGCATTGCATGGTAACTCAAAAACAAACAAATATATTACAATTTTGTAAATTGCAAAATGAAGATAATAACTGTCTGTGGGGAATAGTCTATTCACAAGATTGAACTATGTATACCTCAAAGTTTATAGCACTTAAAGTACTGATGTTCATAAAAATCACTTAAAATTCATTGTCACTTGCAATTTATACCAATGTAAACAAAAAACTAATCAATCTGCAATCATGAGCATACTCTATTCCCTTTATAAATATATATAGATAAAGTATGCAAAATTTTAAGGCATTTTAAGCGTAACTTTTTATAATAGGATGAATTGCGTTAAGAGAAACGATGAAAAAATTCATTTTGAGAAAACGCTAAAAATAACTTTATAACACATTTCTTACTTTAAAAATAATTATTTTCGTATTAAAATCCACCATATTTATAAACTTCAACCTCTTGGCTTTCTGCAACACTTATTTTTTTTTACCTAAGTGCTCTGAAAATTTTCCTGCGTCTCTTTGAAGCAGGAACAGAATGACGTATTGAATCATTCTTTCTAACGTTGTCTAAATGGTTATAGGCTTGCAATGTAAAAAATCCTGGATAACTAATATCCAACTTGTTAAAAACATTCAGACAACCTTTATATCCATCATTAAATTGCAATACTGCATCATACGCACCAAGTTTCATTGTTTTCAAACAAACAAATATCTCTTTTGGTAATTGTTGTCATATTATGCCATTCAGGCATTCGTTTGCATTTTGAGTTTTACCGTGGAGACACTTGCTAAAGAGTTCTCTTGAGCACAAATCTAAGTATACTGGTTTTATAGCATTCAATACCTTTTTTGGTAGACCAGCATACTTTTCTTTAAAATAATTTTTTTAGGAGGAAAAACTGGAAAAAATTGGTCAAAATTTGACATTCCGCATTGCATGGTAACTCAAAAACAAACAAATATATTACCATTTTATAAATAACCAAATGAAGATAATAACTGTCTGTGGGGAATAGTCTACTCTCAAGATTGAACTATGTGTACCTCAAAGTTTGTAGCACTTAAAGTACTGATGTTCATAAAAATCACTTAAAATTCATTGTCACTTGCAATTTATACCAATGTAAACAAAAAAACTAATCAATCTGCAATCATGAGCATACACTATTCCCTTTATAAATATATATAAATAAAGTATGCAAAATTTTAAGGCATTTTATGTGTAACTTTTTATAATAGGATGTATTGCGTTAAGAGAAACGATGAAAAAATTCATTTTGAGAAAACACTAAAAATAACTTTATAACACATTTCTTACTTTAAAAATAATTATTTTCATATTAAAATCCACCAGATTTATA
Organism: Dolomedes plantarius; assembly: GCA_907164885.2. Classification (NCBI taxonomy): domain Eukaryota; kingdom Metazoa; phylum Arthropoda; class Arachnida; order Araneae; family Dolomedidae; genus Dolomedes; species Dolomedes plantarius. The sequence goes on along the minus strand of OU015490.1, from coordinate 172,171,408 downwards.
AACTTCTCCCTCTTGGCTTTCTACAACACTTATTTTTTTTTTCCTAAGGGCTCTGAGAATTTTCCTGCGTCTCTTTGACGCAGGAACAGAATGACGTATGGAATCATTTTTTCTAATGTTGTCTAAATGGTTGTAGGCTTGCAATGTAAAAAATCCTGGATAACTAATATCCAACTTATTTAAAACATTCAGGCAACCTTTGTATCCATCATTAAATTGCAGTACTGCATCATATGCTCCAAGTTTCATTGTTTTCAGACAAACAAATACCTCTTTTGGTAATCGTTGCCATATTATGCCATTCAGGCATTCATTTGCATTTTGAGTTTTACCGTGGAGACATTTACTCAAGAGTTCTCTTGAGCACAAATCTAAGTATACTGGCTTTACAGCATTCAATACCTCTTTTGGTAGACCAGCATACTTATCTTTAACAGATGTTCCGCATGCCAGTGCTCGCTGAAAGAAGCACCAGCTGTCTTTGCCCAGAGGACACTGCCCATGCATATGTTTTCGTGAACTGGATGCACAGTGGAATAATGCAGCAATAACATTTTGCTGCATTGCGTTTAGGTTACCAGTATTGTTACGTATAGCAATTCCATAGTAGTTCTGAAGTCTGTCTATAAATGTATCGGTCAGTTTCCCTTTTCCAGACAGACCCTTGGTTTTTGATTTTAATTTTCGCAGGCGGGACCCAACACGCTTTTGAATATGGCCTATACATTCAAATTTTGTGACACTGTTTTCACCGTATGTGTCTTTTACGCTTATGAATCCTTTGGAATCGCCATCACCATAATATTCAGTATACTGAAGCTGGCGTCTGTTTTCAGACCTTGAGAATATACGTGACGCACCAACGATTTCCATTTTTGACGCTGAGCCTTGAAAGTTACACTGGCATACATGATCAGCTTTCAATGACTCGTATTCCAGGTTTTTAGCCATCTTTTCTAGCTTTTTACATGTTGGACAGTATGATGACATGACCTCCAGATCCAATACTTTTCGACTGTCGATGGAAATTGCTGCAACACATCCGTTTAAAGAAGTATAGCCTCTCCGCTGCCATGTTCCGTCCACTGAAACTCCACATTTCACAATTTCTTTGCCAAGATTTTCCTGCTTCTTCACTATGTCAGTTGCAGCCTTTTTCATAGAGTCCTCTGCTACTTCAGAAACAACTTTCAACAGTTTTTGTTCATGAGAAGTATATGCAGTTTTGGTCAATCTAGGTAAATTCAGAGTTGCACATAATTTATAAGCAGCTGAAAATCCTTTACCTATTTGGCGCATACCATATACTAGTCTCGTATTTACTTCAGGGAAATTTACATGTTTTTTAGAAGAGGCAAAACCCTTCTGAAACTCACACCCTTCACAACTCAAAAGGAAATGAGAACATAATCCATATCTAGTTTCTTCTTTAAATACTAGCTTCTCAGAATAGCACATTGGGCAGCAGAGTTCAGAAAAAACACTGGAAAGAATATCTAAATCAAAAATTCTATTTCCAGACATCGCTCCATTAGTTTTATCCGAGTCTAAAACAGTATCAACTTTAGACTTTATACAACTCGCAGTGCTTTGTACACACTCATCTACGTCATCGTTTTTGACATTTTTTGTAAAACGATTTCCGTAAAACTTGCGTTTTCGACTTCTTCCAATACTTTTACCCATTTTTACCAGAGAAAAGTAAAAACTAAATAGATTTAAAAACTTTAAAAAGCCAATAAAAACAACGCGGCAAATCTGCAGATATGTAAACAATCGCTTTTGAAATATAAGTTTGTTGCCAAGTTTAGGAATACAAGAGTGAAAATTATGTTGCCAGATATGTTTCCAAATATTTATAAATCCCTTGATTTTTATTTTTAAGTATTTCCTTTGACGTATAACCCAATTTCAGCGTTAAATCTAAAAAAAGAACGATGTAAACAAACATTTTGGCTTACTTCCGGTTTGCAGAATGACACTTCCGGTTGTAAAATTCTGCGACATGTAATATTTAAATTGCTGTAATTCGGCTTCTAATTAAGATAGAAGCATAATTCAAACGGAATTTGAAAGATAAAAGATTGGGCTTTAATGTTATTGCAAAAAACAAAAAACGATATTTTGACCGAAAATGCCGTTTTAAAGGTGTACGGGTACCTTAATAGCCAAAATTATAAATTTTATCATCTCCTTGCGCTCTAAATTTTGTATCACAATTCTTATTAGACGATAGCTCTTTCTGAAATGGGCGAATGATTGCACTTTGTTAGTCAATGGTAAAAAAGAAATCAAATATAATCAGGCTCTATTATAACAGTTAAAATTACGAATTTTATCATCTCCTTGCGCTCTAAATTTTGTATCACAATTCTTTTTAAACGATAGTTCTTTCTGAAATGGGCGAATGACTGCACTTTGTTAGTCAATGGTAAAAAATAAATCAAATATAATCAGGCTCTATTATAACAGTTAAAATTACGAATTTTATCATCTCCTTACTCTCTAAATTTTGTATCACAAATCTTGTACGATAGTTCTTTCTCAAGTGGTCGAATGACTGGACTTTATTAGTCAATGGTAAAAAAATTCAAATATAATCGGGCTCTATTATAACAGCTAAAATTACGAATTTCATCATCTCCTTGAGTTATAATTTTTGTATCACAATTCTTTATTGACGATAGTTTTTTATGAAATGGGTGAATGACTGCACTTTGTTAGTCACCAGTAAAAAAATTAATCAAATATAATCAGGCTCTATTATAATAGCTAAAATTAAGATTTTTTTCATTTTCCTGCGCTCTTAATTTTGTATCACAATTCTTGATAGACGATGGTTCTTTCCGAAGTGGGCGAATGACTGCACTTTGTCAGTCACCTGTGAAAATTGAGAAAAATTCCTCATTGGAAATTTCTTTCCCTACGGCCATCTCAAGAGCATTGATTTGCTGAGAAGCAATGACAGACAAAGTATAGATCCAAGGCAACATGGACGCTGGTTATATATATTTTCGCCCTGATAAGAGATTTATATTTAAGTTCTCATTATTTTCAGCCACATTTTGGCGCTGACGAAAGTATTAAGTTTGATTTCTACGGCACATTCAGGCGCAAAGAAATTTTTCCTTATAAGAAATGGTCACATCTGGATTTTACTTCTTAACGCGGTTTTCCAGTTTGTGTGTGTGTGTGTGTGGGGGGAGGGGGGGTTAAGCCCAACAATAAGCTATTGCAGGGTCGCTACAATAAATAGAGCTTTTTTTTTATTTTGGCTCATTTGTAAGTGTGACTTTACAAAATCGTTTTTCTTCAGAGCTATCACTCATATTAAAGAAATACTAGTTGGTACCCGTCAAAACATGACGGCTGGATAGTAAATAAATGTACTCTGTCTTCCTATTAAAAATACAGTGTGAAACAGCGTGAAATAAGCAATTTCCGTCAGGTTTAATTCTACATGTCACAAATATAATTAAAAATAAAAATGACAAAGAGAGAGCTAGAGATATTCCTTAGAATAAACAAGTTAACGTTGTATATATATATATATATATATATATATATATATATATATATATATCGATGTTAATTAATATAAGTATTAGTTCAGTTTTATAAAGCTCACATATGACAATTATAAATATCTACCTTAATCCATCAATAAGTATTTATCAAAAATAAAAAAAGGATTAGTTTTATCTTATTAGAGAATTTTGGAAATTATAAGTTTTCAAAATTAAGATGTACATCATTTTTAATATCCTTTAAGCCGTACGCATTATTTTATTTTTATTTTATTTTTATATTTTTAAATGGAGACCGAAAATTCAATTCTATAGAGATCGCACATGTTTCAAATAGTCTTACGGGAATGATACTTATAATTCTCCAAATCACCACAAGATGGCGCAACCACAGCATCTGAGATATCGACTTACTTCGATCGGACTAAACGGGATTGAAGAGAGAATGCTTTTCGTTTGATTAGAGTTTAATAATCGTTTCCCATCTGATAGCTTTTAAATAATTCCTTTCGCATTAAGTATGACGGACACGAGTTGTACAAAGTATAAAAATTTATTCCCTCGCGTAAGTCGTAATTTATTTTTAGAGTTCTTTTGCGCTTATATGGAGTCTTTAGTCACGTGTGTTCACTTTTGAAGAATATTTTCGCGAGATTCGACGCCTAAACCATAATTATTCTTCAACAAACTCGTACTCCTTTGTTTCTGTAAGAGTAATTATTTCTCAGGGCTGATTCGAAAGAGATAAATAGATAGGAGTTACTTTATATTATTTTTAAAAAATCTGAAAACTAATTATTTGCGAAAACAACATAAAATACTTATCCTTCTGTAAAGTGCTTTAAATATTCTTTAAATGTTAACAATAGTCATTTTCTAAATACAAATATATATATATATATATATATATATATATATATACAGTTGGCTCTCTGTTTAACGACGCTCTACTTAACGACAATCTCTGTTTAAGGACGATATTTCCCAGTCCTGGCCCCTACGACGTAAAAAAATTCTATTTAAAGACGATGTTGTTTCTGTTTAACGACGATTTGTTTTTACGTGATAAACTTTTTCTTCAACATTTTATGTGCAGGAGGGGAACGTTCTGTGGGGTAAAACAAGTTTGGTTTCAATAACAGACCTGGAATTTCCTTGATGTTTGCAATGTTGCAATCATAGACTTGTTGCAGTTGGAAAAACGGGGGGGGGGGATTACTGTTTCTCGAAAGATCGAATATTCTTCCATGGAGCTCTTAGAGCGGGAGCTGAATCACTCTATTATCCCTACCATCTGTTGTCATACGACTTACGAACTGTCCAATAGCAACCCTCTCTCACTCCTTCCGGGAAGCAGATGTTCATGTTTAGAGAACTCATGGTTGTGTATAGGAGCTCATTCCAGTACGAATACGAGGTGAACAGACCCAAAATGACATCAAAGCGAAAGTATCTTACGCTACAAGAAAAGATGAAAATTATTGAAGACTGGGAAGAAAGTTTTGGAATAACTAAAGTTCAATTCGCAAGACAATTTCAGCTACCCGAGCCTACTCCCAAAAGTATTTTAGCAAGCAAAGAGAAAATTCTTGAAGCAGCACAAAAATTTGGTTTAGGATCCATATCCAAACGGCAGAAAATTCAATGTGGCCGATCAGAAGAGTTTGATAAGGCAGTCCTGCAATGGTTTCATGAAGCAAGAGCATCCACCATTCCCATTTCAGGAGTGATATTTAAAGAAAATGCTATAGTTCTGGCAGAAAAGTTTGGAATGCAAAATTTTCAGGCTTCGAGTGGTTGGCTAGCAAAGTTCAAAGAAAATATGGGCTTGCATTTAATAGCATATTTGGCGAAAGTGGCTCCGTGGATGAAAAAATAGTGGAAGAATGGAAAATAGTGCTGAAAGGGATATTAGATGGATATGAGAAGAACGTATTCAATGCAGATGAGACGGGCCTATTCTACAATATGGTGCTTAATAAAACTTTAACGAATCTGGGCGAAAAGTTCTTTGGTGGAAAACACAGTAAGGAACGATTGACTGCTTTACTGTGCACTAATTCCGATGGATCTGAGAAATTTCCACCACTAGTTATAGGCAAATCAAAGCAACCAAAGTGTTTTAAGAATATCACCAGGAAACCTTGTGAGTACCGGAATATTAATAAAGCGTGGATGACATCACAAATTATTATTGACTGGATTAGAAAATTTTATGCAAAAATGCATCAAGAAAAGAGAAGAATTTTACTTTAAATCGACCGTTGCACTGCACATACACCAAATCTCCCTGGACTTACAAATTTGACAATTCATTTCTTACCAGCAAATTGCACTAACAAGTTGCAGTCATTAGACCTGGGCATCATTCGCAGTGTGAAAGCATACTACAGAAAGTCTTTAATTAGGAAATTAATAAACAATTCGGCTGGCAGTATGAAAATTAGAAAAATTACAATCTTGGAAGCAATGTCCATGATAACATCAGCATGGAAAAAAGTTTCTTCATCCACAATAAAAAAGTGATTTCGCGTTGCTGGAATTCACAAAGATATTTTAGGGGAACTGCAAAGTACGGATGTAGAAATCAACGAAGATGATATTACCCCTGAAGAATGGAGTAGTCTTGTTGAAAATGAGGATGTTTCAATTCAAGATTTCTACAATTGTGATGATTCTGTTTTAACAACAGATTACAGAAATGTAGAACAAATTTATGAAGATATAGTAAATGAAAACACAGTGTTAGATGAAGAAGGTAAAGTTGAAGACACGGAAACGAGACACTGCCACTGTCTTACACAGATTCAACTTCTACTCTAGATGTTCTTCAACTCTATATTACACCGAATATGTCGAATATGGAAGATGACACATTTAACATTTTAGAAAATCTGGAAAAGTGAATAACGAAAACAAGGCGAAAAATAAAGCAATCAACACTTTTTGACTTTTTTAAAACCTAATTTATTGTATTGTTTATACTCTTTTTTCGATGTAGTTTAAAATAACTTTTTGGGAATAAAGTAATAATGATAATAAAAATAACATTTTTAAACACGCCAATATATTAAGAAATATATTGACAGCACTAAGCCCGTAAAGTGTAAAGGGAAATATTATTTTTTCACAAATTCTGTTTAACTGCGATCTTTACTTAAAGACGATTTTTCCCGGTCCCTTGAAAATCGTTAAACAGGGAGCCACCTGTATATATATATATATATATATATATATATATATATATATATATATATATATATATATATATATATATATATATATATATATATATATATATATATATATATATATATATATATATATATATATATATGTATGTATGTATGTATGTATATATTTATATATCCATTTGGTTATCAAAGTAATGGAAACATTTAGTAATAACATGAAATTCTTTATTATTATAGCATAGGACCATCTATGGCATTTAATATCACCTGAATTCACTAAGGAATTGAATTATGCAAGTCATGAATAGTGGTTAAAGGAATATTATAACATTCTTTATGGATAAATCGTCAATATTCCTGTAGAGATGCTGTTGGTGGATATCGATTCCTTACTTTATTCTCTAAAACAGACCACAGCAGTTCGATGATACTAATGTTTAGGTACTGTGCGGGCCAGATAAGATGTTTGACTTGATCTTTATGTTCCTCAAACCCCGAGCTGACTCGTCTAGTTGTATGGATCGGAGCATTATCATCATGGAGAACGCCAACTCCTGCAGGAAACAATTTTTGCACCATAGGTGCACCACCATATGAAAAAATTGTTGGTGCATTTTTGCACCAACAATTTTATATATATATATGTATATATATATATATATATATATATATATATATATATATATATATATATATATATATATATATATATAATATATATATATATATATATATAATATACTATAACTAAAAGGAAATAATTATCTTGCTTTTTTTAATTATTTACTTTTAGTTATATTTGTCCGTTTTCAGTATGAGGATTTGTAGAAACTGCGCATCTTTTATTGAAAAGTTAACATTTTCAACGCTAGGGTAGGTTTTCTGTTAATTTGTTCGGCAGTCTATGCCCTCTTTATAAGTATTATATCGCGTTCAAGTATTTACATCATTTGTGTTATATATATATATATATATGTGTGTGTGTGTGTGTGTGTGTGTGTTACACATGCCGAAACGTTTTCTAAAAGGATTAAATTACAAAATTTTTTTCAAAAGTATCACCCTCACATATCACAATGCTCTAGCAAATCGTAATGTGGACTTGTTTAATGATCAAGCAATGAGTCATTTCGGAAACGCTTTGAAACGAAAGCAGAATTATGTTTCTTTTGATACGTTTGTAGTGAATCTCCCTAAATCTGAGTCTGAAACATGGATCGGTGATGTGAAGAGACAGAAAAGGGAGAGGATTCCTTTGTAATGCCCTGACGTTTTATTCGAAGGAGACACCCCTTCCAAGCTATAACCCCTCAACTCCTCTAATTCGTCATTAGGCCATCAATTTCTTTCATTACAAGTTTGGGAAGTTAAATTTTATTTTATTTTAATTAATTACAGTTTTAAAATACGTCTGTCTCGTTTAAAGATTCTGTAACCAAAAAACATCCCCATTCATTTATAAATTGCCCGATAAAATGAGAAACTTCTGATTATCAGGAACGATTTAATTAAGTTTACATTACTCCTTACGGTAAAAAGTCTCTCAATGCCCGTCGTTTTCGATATTTGATGTGCCTTCTGGGACCGATGAACCCTGAGTACCGAGGTACCACTGCATATATATATATATATATATATATATATATATATATATATATATATATATATATATATATATATATATATATATATATATATATACATATATATATATACATATATATATATATATATATATATATATATATATATATATATATATATATATATATATATCAAAGTGATGTGATAAATTTTAATTTTCCACCTCATATCCAAAACTTTTTTTTCTTTACTTTCCTTATATGTCGTGTCCAACAATTATGAGTCAGCGACTACATTTCTACTAGTTAACTGTCACCGTATTTTAATAATAGCGTTTCCAGTGTCTAATCTTTTCTAACTTTCTGGAGTCAGACATTTATTTATCCACCCTCTTTCATCCGGCTTGTAATATTTTAGATTACTCCAACATCCCCCTATTCCGTTGGATGTTAAAATACACTTTCGATGCAATGTTCATAAATTATTCAATGCCATTTTTTTTCTTTGAAATAACGGGCGGGATGATGGATGAAGTTATCAAGCGAAATGGAACCAAGGAAGAAATGGTGCTTAGGAAGAAATTGATCGAAATGTTTTAACGCGGAGGAATGGGGAAGGGAAGGAGAGATTGCATCGCGTGTAACTTTAACAGTCTAGCCATAGTAATCTGCCATATTTTACTGTTATCTTAATTAATATATATATATATATATATATGTATATATATATATATATATACAGATGGTTATCAAAATAATGGAAACACTAGGAAATATCTCGAAAACCTTTATTAATACGGTGCAGGATCACCTTTTATATGTAATACCACCTGATTTACCTTGGAACTGGATTATACAAGTCATGAATAGTGGTTAAGAATATATTATACCATTTTTCAGGGAAAAATCATGAAAGTTCCTGTAGAGATTCTGTGGTGGATATCGATACCTGGCTCTATCCACTTTTGCAGATACCAGTGGTTGGATGATATATAGTCGAGAGGATTGTACAGGGAAAGATAAAATATTTGAATTCTTTTCCATGCTCTTCAAACCATTACTTGACAGATTTACCTATATGCATAGGGAGATTATCATCCTGGAGAACGCCATCTCCTGCAAGAAACAGTGTTTGCACCTAAGGACGGACCTAGTGAGGTAAAATTTCGACGTAGTCATTCCCATTCAATCTCCCTTTTAGGGTTACAATAGGGTCTAAAAAAACTATGAGATGCCATCCCAAACCCTGATAGTTCTGCCTCCATGATTGACAGTTGAGATGCGACAGCCAGAATCTTACGCTTGTGTAGGTGTTCTCCAGACATATGTATGTCCTGTTGTGAGGAACAATGTAAACAATGATTCGTCGGACCAAATGTCGTTTTTCGACATATTACTGGACCAGGATTTGCGCTCGTGGCACCATTGTGGACGATATTTTGTATTGGCATCTATTACAAGTGGCTTGAGAATAACTACTCTTCCGTAAATGCTTTGTTTGTGAAGTTCCCTCCTACCTCTAATGGTTGATACCTGAACATGCCGATGCCGATTGAGCTCTTCGGTCATTATGGTTGCAGATGTTTTCTTTCTTCGTGTGACAATCCACTTCAATACCTTGTCAGTCTCTTTCACTCAGCTCTCCCTTTCGTCCCCTATTCTGTTTGGCAAAAGATATTTGTCCGTGCACTCTGTATGCTATCATGACTTTCCATACCATAGCTCGAAAAACACCCATTAGCCTGAGGGTTGCAGTAACAGATACTCCAATTTAAACGTGCTCCAACAATTTCCTCTTTTTGCAAGGTCTGCAAGGTTTGGCATTTTACGTTGTTCCCCGAAAAGAACGATGCCCTTTGCTTCATTACTGCTACCTCACAGTATAATAATGCATACACTATATTATATAAAAAAATGCCAGTGGCCAGACTTGTTTTGTAAGGAATACGAAGCACATTCATAAACACCAGTAATATTGATAGGTGTTTCCATTATTTTGATAACCACCTGTATATATATAGATACAGATATATAGATAGATAGATATATACGTATAAATATATATATATATATATATATATATATATATATATATATATATATATATATATATGCATAAATAAATATATGTACAGTAATACCCCGACTTGCGTGAACTTGAAGATCCGGGGATTTTGATTTTACCAGTTTACCCTTTTATAAAACTTAGAATGAAATTTCCGAAAAAAATTTAAATGGTAGCTGGAATAAAATCTGTCCAATATTTTTTTTAAAAAACGAGATGGAAACAACGTCTGAAACCGATCATATCTTTCGTGTGATGGAAGTTGTCGATCTTGCCATGCAATTAGCTATGGAAGTCGGTGGAGATAATGCAAACGAGATGTTGGCATCTCATCTTCAGGAGCTGAGAGTCGGGGATCTCAGAGAGGTAAGCGATACCATCGCTGAAGAATCCGACACTACAGACCTAATTCCAAAAAGAAACCTAATGACAATTATAAACTTGACAGAAGGTCTCAGCACAATTGAGAAACAGTTACATATATTTTAGTGAATATAGACTCTAATAATGATCCCGGAATCAATACAAAGTAGGAAATGAAAAAAAAAATGTTACTCTGGTATCAAGAAATTCTTCGCAAAGAAAACCGTTAATGCGGCATTTATCTTTATTGGATTTTATAAAACAGTCAGCATAACTTTTTTTTAATATCTTGTAAATATGTGTCATTTTAATATGTAAAAAAATAATTCGATTTTTAGACATTTTTTTCCCTTTAAACTGGTGTTTTTTTTTGTAATTTCTTGGTCCCAGTTAGGCAAAATTTATATGTATTTATATACAAAGTTGTACCCCGACTTACGTGACCTTTCGTCAGTCCCTATCTCATAACTTCTGGGTATTACTGTATAGTGAAACATCTCTACTCGGCCCCACCGCAAAAGGCCTCCTTTTTTTCGGAATTATTACTGACCGCCATATAGAACTACTCACACACACACACACGCGCATATATATATATATATATATATATATATATTAATTAATATCATATATATATATATATTTATTTATTTATACATATATATATATATGTGTGTGTGTCTCTGTGTGTGTGTAATAAATTAAATATTATGCCCTCCATTCTAGCATTTAAATTCCCTTTCCTAAATCCAATCCCCAGTAACATTACATTATCGCTTTAAAACCCTTAGCAACAGAACTTCCCATGAATCGCATGCCTATACATTTCTACACGTGTATACGTCTGGAGAAAGACGTGGGTTCGCATCGAGAGCCCCAAATTCTGCTGACCCTACAAAATAATAGACACATGTTTTTTTCGCCCTCTCGCGCGTAACATTGAAAGGCTATATTAGCTTCCGAGCTGCGTTCTGAAATGGACGGACGCACTTTTGTCGCTCTAATAATCGATTCGGCCCGACTGCTTCCAAATTTAATTTTATCCCTTTCAGGCTAAGTCTAGCTCCAGCCATGTAAATAGGAGCTAGTTTCTCTTTCAGATTAGAATTTAAGGATGTAATGGATATATTACACACACACACATATATATATATATATATATATATATATATATATATATATATATATATATATATATATATATATATATATGTACATCTATATATAAATAAATAAATAAATAAATAAATATATATCGCACCTCTGCTAGAAGAGTGTCACATCTCAAAATAGCCATATTTTCAGGAAGAGCTACAGAAGAATATGGCAAAATTTCATTTCTTGTTTAATGAATACTTATGATAATTTTGAAAAAACTTATTGTTCAAATCACTTCAGAAGGCAAAACTATATACTATTAGAGTTTTTTTTTCAACTTTTAAAGCATGATTTTGAATTTTAATTACAATAAATAACCCTCCTCTAGTAACCTCAATTTGTCAACATGGACTGAAAAGCTTGAAAGAATACTGTCATATCTCTATGCTAATGCACAATCTATCTAAACTTTGCGCAATAACAAGAAAAAACCTTGATAACATGAACAGCAGGTTAGAATAAAATGCAAATTTATTTTCCAAACAAAATTTAATGAACATTTTTATTACAGGAACATTTTAACACAACAACATTAGGAACTGACAAAAATCTTATTTTCATTCTTCGCTGTATGAGCAATTTCCTCCTCCTAGTTGTGGAAGAGGGTAATAAGAGCATAAGAGATAATATGTTTGTGCGTGTGGGTGCATATATAGACTGATAGATAGATATCCGAAAATCATATAATATACAGAGGCTGTTCACACATTTTTTAGACGATGTATATTGTATTCACAAAACTAAATTACATAAAATTCTTGTGTTTTAAATGTTCTATTTGACATCCCTTATTCTGAACTATCTTTCGACACCGCAATTTCAAGTATAATAATGCCTTTTGAAGTGTCAGAAGAGGTATTCTATCCCATTCCTCCTGAACAGCTTTCCAGAGTCCTGTAAGGGTTTTGGGACGACGTTTGGATAATGCAGATTTTAAAAGTCCGAAAGTACAAAAATTCATAGGTGATACATCGGGAGATTTAGTAGGGATATCAGTGAAGGGTATGGCCTTGATACCAGTTTTTTGTTAAATTTCTTTTTGGAAATTTACAGTGGATTTCGATGTGTGACTGCTAGCTTTGTCCTGATGGAGATCTCACAGATTGATGGCACTGTGGGTAAAGCGATGGTATTTCATTCAGAAAAATTGGCGATAAAATATGTTCCTGATAGTAATTGGAGTTAATCTTGACATTTTTTTCCACTCTCTTTATTTTTAACTTGCCATTATAAGAAAAACCAGCAACAATCATGAATCCCTTAGAAAAACTTTCTTTCGATTCTTTGAACCATGTACTTAAATTTTTTTCTCCCCTTTTATGATAATAAATGGCTCTTTTTTTGTTGCAATCATTTAAATACACCCATGATTCATCTATTGTGACAATTGTTTTCCATTTTTCTTTGGATAAGTGTTTCTCATATAGAAATCTGCAGCGTGTCCTTCGTTCAGCGATATGATTTGGCAGAAGACGATGCACATTGCGTTTTTTTTCGCTTTCTTAAGATTTAAATCAACGTTTATCATTTTGTTTACAGTGGACAGCGAGCATTTTAATGATTTTGCAACTGTCCTTTGACTAGGGGGATTTTCTTTTAACATTAAACAACGTACCTTTGCAATAGTCGAAGATGTCCGTTTTTTCCTCGGATACTTGTTTGGAATTTTTGTCCCACTTGAGGCTCCAATTTGACGTTTTTTTTTCCTTTCTTGTTGACGATATTACCTATCGACGCTTTAGATATCACAAAACCCTGACTCTCACATCGTTTTTGGATAACGGAGTATGCATATTTCTCTTCGGAAAGAGCATAAATGTAGCCTTCGAACCACTGCTTTGTTAAAAACGCCATTTTGAATAAAAACAAAACTTTCAAGCCGCAAATGATAATTTTGACTTTTAAAAACATAGTACAATTGCAATTATTTCTTTTGCAGCAAACGATTTTTTATTACCGCTTACCAAAATCGTCTAAAAAATGTGCGAACAGCCTCTGTATATCAATTTTCTACCAAATATAAGAAATAAAATTTCTTTACTTTCCTTATACATAGTGTCCAACAATTATAACTCTGAGGCTACATACACACACGTTTTCTGTCACCGTACTTTAATAATGGAGTTTTCAATGTTTAATATTTTCTAACTCTCTCAAGTCAGACAATTATTTAATCACCCACTTTCGCCAGGCTTGTAATATTTAAGATTACGCCAACATCCTCTATTCCGTGGGATGTTAAAATAAACTTTCGATGCAATGTTCATAAATTATTCAATGCCATTTTATTCTTCTTTTGAAATAACGGGTGTATGATAGATGAAGTTAAAGCAAAATGGAATTAAGGAAGAGATGGTGCTTAGGAAGAAATTGATCGAAATGGTTTTACTTGGGGAATATAGAGAAGGAGACTGTACTACAGTTTTTAGCAATTAATGGCATAATATATATACAATCTCCCCTCTCTCTCTCTCTCTCTCTTTCTGTATGTATATATATATATATATATATTCATATGACAGCCAGTAATGGTTGGAAAAAGATGGCGGTTTTGAGTCTTGGCCGACAAAAACAGGTTTTGTTCCATAACATTGTTCTATGGATTGTTTATTCAGTCCTTAACAAATATGACCGTTTAGAGGGGTGGCCATCTAGAAGAGTTTCACTGTATATTATATATATATATATATATATATATATATATATATATATATATATATATATATATATATATATATATATATATATATATATATATATATATATATATATTCCAAAATAATGTATTAAATATTATTTTTCAACCAGATATCCAGAACTTTTACCCTTTCCTTATATGTAGTGTCCAACAATTATAACTAAGAGATTATATTGATATTCCTTAACTGTTACCGTACTTTAATAATGTTGTTTCCAATGCGTAATCTTTTCTAAATTTTTCAAGTCAGACATTTATTTATCCTCCTTCTTTCATCGGACTTGTAATATTTTAGATTACTCCAACATTCCCCTCTTCCATGTGATGTTAATATACACTTTCGATGCAATGTTCATAAATTATTCAATGCCAATTTTTTTCTTCTTTTGAAATAACGGGCGGATGATGGATGAAGTTATCAAGCGAAATGGAACCAAGGAAGGAATGGTTCTTAGGAAGAAATTGATCGAAATGTTTTAACTCGGCGGAATGGCGGAGAGAGAGAGAGAGAGAGATTCTATAGCGTGTATGTATAGTTTTTTTTTAACAGTTCTGCTATAGTAATCTGTTAGTGTATATTTGAACAAACTAGGCTTTGTCCTGTGAAAGAACATTTCGCACCTCTGCTAAAAGTGTGTAATATCTCAAAATAGCCATATTTTCTGGAGGAGTGTAAGAAGATATATCTCGAAATTTCCTTTCTCATTTTATGAATGCCTATGATAATTTTTGAAAAACTTACTGTGCGAATCACTTCAGGAAGAAAAACTTTATACTATTAAGTTTTCTGCCATTTTTAAAGCATGATTTTGAATTTTAATTACAAGATATAACCGTCTTCTAGTAACCTCATTTTGTCAACATGGACTGAAAAGTTTGAGGGAATACTGCCATATATCTAAGCTAACGCACAATCTATCTGAACTTTTCACAATAACAAGAGAATCCTTGATAACATGAACAGCAGGTTAGACAAAATATAAATTTTTTCCAAATAAAAATATTTATTTTCCAAATAAAACGTAATGAACATTTTAATACAACAACATTAGGCACAGGCAAAAATCGTATTTTCATTCTTCGCGCATGGGCAAGATCCCCCTCCTAGTTGTGAAAGAGGGTAATAGGCGCCATGTAGGAGATTGTGTTGGTACTACGCTTATAACATTATTCGAGAATGAGAAGCACTTCTTATAGAGCATTGTGGTGCAATTCTTTCAAAATCGAAAATTTGAAAGATGTAACACTCTTCTAGCGGAGGTGCGATTTAAGGGGTGGAAAATGTTAATTTTCCCGTGTTGCGTATATGTACCTGGTGTCCCAAAAATGACCGACTATTTGAAAAATCAATTAAAGAAAAGCGGAAGGTGATAGAAATGTACGGTTTGCTGCATTCTGCTTAGGTAGCCAGGGAAATTATTCTTACCAATTTTCAAAATTAGTTACAAAGTTCGTCAACAGATGGCGCTGCTGACTGGGAAAAAATTAAAACAATGTTTTCAAAATAACCCCAGTTTGCAGCAAAAACGGGCGCAGTCTGAGGCCAGAATTCGCAGACACCAATGCAAACATTTCAGTTTTAATGTTCTGACAAGCAGCAGAGATGTACGGTTCCAGTTCATCTACAGTTTGTGGACTGTGACGAATGCAACTAGTCTTTCAGGTACACCCAAAGAAAAAAAATCGCATGGCGTCAAATCTGGCGAATAGGGAGGCCAATCCATGCTACTTTGCGTATGCTTCTTGCTTTGAAAACATTGTTTTATAGTTTTTCCCAGTCAGCAGCGTCATCTGTTGAGGAACTTTGTAACTAAATTTTGAAAATTGGTGAGAATAATTCCCTGGTTACCTAAGCAGAATGCAGCAAACCGTGCATTTCTATCACCATCCGTTTTTCTTTAATTGGTTTTTCAAATCGTCGGTCATTTTTGGGACACCCGGTATATATATATATATATATATATATATATATATATATATATATGTTCATTTATCTATTTATTTCATTATTTATTTCTTCTTTATACGAGTATAATAAATAATTAAAAAAGCATATTAAAAAATAATTATACAAACAGAATAATTTATAGAAATTGTTTCAACCAGATACATCATGGACTGTTTTTGTTTAATGGCTGAGTATGTATTAGGTCAGACTGTGGAGTTCAAAATCTTTATATACAGATGCAGATATAGATATGAATATAGATATATGTGTTGTTTGTAACACTTTGTTTCCTAACGATACACAGAAAATTTAAGGATAAATCTTTCGCACCCGGAATATCAGATTGCGCATGCATCACTTGTTAGCATAAAAAAAAGAGGCCAGAACTTCCATCTAAACGTCAGCAAAGGCCATTTACCGTTCCAAAAAGTCTTTTTCAGGGCTGGGCTGCCGGTCGAGTGATACACCACACTAGCGATCGCATCAATATGTACATCTACGATCAAAAATAACAGCCTAACAATACCCCGATCGGTATAATCCAAATGGGCAGTTTCATATTTTGAGAGACACCACACTCACTTTCATAATTCCACTGCCTTCAGCACAATAAAAACGTCTGATAACAGAAGAACCGATTTTTATCGCCTCTCGCGAATTACAGTACTTAACAATGTAAACGTTTATCTCTCAGCGAAAACCCGACTCGTATCTCTCTTGGAAAAAGATGCGGATCCATTTTCGGACAAGCACACCCACAGAGTTCCATGCCCTATTTTGTAGCTATTAATTTCAAAAATATAACCCCTCCCCACTTGTGTGTATGAAGAAGGAGAAAAAAAACCTTTCCTGTTACTTCCGTATGTCTATAATCGCGTGTGCAATTCTAGAAAAAAGGCAAGAAAGATAGTCCATCTGTGATTACACAGTTTCCAGAATTTCGGGAAAGATGGCCCGCGATTGGAACGTCAGATTCCGGTTGCTAAAGTGTGTCCGGGAGTATTTAAAAATTGAAAATGGAGTTATTCTCAGGTTGTTGTGCTATTTGGATTGTAGGTACGAGTCTTTGTTCTTAGTCGAGTTTACTATCTACGAAATCAAATGACTTGTATTATTTCTTAAATAATGCTT
This sequence comes from Dolomedes plantarius, assembly GCA_907164885.2. Taxonomy (NCBI): domain Eukaryota; kingdom Metazoa; phylum Arthropoda; class Arachnida; order Araneae; family Dolomedidae; genus Dolomedes; species Dolomedes plantarius. The sequence goes on along the minus strand of OU015490.1, from coordinate 172,153,741 downwards.
TTACTTTATCACATTGCGGGGTAATGTTTCTGTAAAGTGTAGAAGCGGAATGGAATAATTCCTCGCGGTGTGTGGCTAAGAACAAATCCATTGTAAAGGCTGCAGAGGCAAGGGAAAATAGGGGCTTGTACACCAGGAGGAAATGGAAGAATATCTGTCGATGTGGTCAATGATAGCGATCAAAAGTCTATAAATATTGCAAGGTAGATGGTCGCTATTTTATAGCCCACAGAAAAACCTTCAGATTGTTAGGGTCAAAGTGGTATTGCAAATTAAAATTATGGTGGGGAGGTACTTCGTAGACTATGGACAGGGGCAGTATAATAAGGAACTAATTGGGGTAGGAACTACTGAGAGAAAAACAGCCCTCTGCCCAGTGAAAAAAAAGGGCTGGGCCAGAATGCCCCCCCCCCCGTAAACGGACAACAGCCCCTCTAAGTAAGAAAGAAAAAGAGAGAAGGTCCAGAATTTGCTCCGGCTGGGTTTTTTACATAGAGCACAGATGATACAGAGTCTTAACTGTCTCAGAGTCTTGGAGTAGTGCCGTTAACCCGCCAAGATGATCCGGTATATGACGTGATTTTGGGTCCCTGTCGTCGATGCCATCTTTAATCGCTGCATACTTCAGCTGTAGTAAGTGCCTCCCCATATACTATAAAAAATTATTACTTTGACCAGATAGTTTGCCTCTGCTTCTGAGTCCTCGTATGTAAAATGTTGATATGAAAGGGAATATTTTGCTTGTAGCAATTACACTTTAAATGAATTTTGTGATTTATTAAATTCAGCTATTCTTCTATTTCCTCCTGGTGTACAAGCCCCTATTTTCCCCTGCCTCTGCAGCCTTTTCAATAGATTTGTTCTTGGCTACAGACCGCGGGGAATTATACCATTCCGCTTCTACATAAAGCCACATCAAACAAAACTTTATTTTGACTTGAGACAGCTGTGTACTAACCCTATTGAATTCTCTGACCTCAGTGTTAACCTACTGAGAAAACGTGTCCAAAAATTGCCGATTCGGATTTAATTTTTTTTTAATTGTACTCCGTAATAGAGAAATAAATTTTACACCTTGGGAATTTTTAACGTAGGATTAGGTTTCTCCATAACGGTCATGCGGAAAGGAAAATTTCAAACGCTAAAACTGTCCGTCCATCCATCCTCGCGAGTTATAATTTTGGCAGCACGCCAAACCCAGTGTATCGCATGGACAAGTTAAACAGAAAAGTACCCACATTCGTCAAAATTTTGAAATACATATATTTATATATATACATACGTACATATATATAGATACAAAAGAGGTAAGCAACGATAAGTAATCCTACGTTAATAACCCGCGGTAGTTTCTTTAGAAAAGACTACCTGAATTTTTTTGCTCGTATTTTTTTAAATATAAATATTTTAAAATTTAAATTTTTCCGGAAACGCTATAGCGTGTTTTCAACGCTCATTAATTCCTTTGGTGGAAGAAATTTATAAAATGAATCTTATTGCAAGGTGCACGGAAGTTCAGGCTATCTGAAAATACTATTTTTATATATTACTTAGAGACTTCCTTAACATCATGTCTGTCCCAGGTCTATAGATTCGTCGATCTTAAAAGAGATAAATCTAGACAGCTGAACTTCTAGCTGTGTAAGTTCCTCTTCCTGGTCGACATCATATGCATGAGAATCAAGTATTCCTACAAAATTAAAAGATTCAATTAGTAATAACACTGAATAAAAGGTACAAACAGCGAAATTCGTTATATCCTAATTGGCGATTGGCTTTATAAAGCGATCCAGCACCCAACGACTGCGACATTGGTATCCCTGCCCAAAACTACCCGGTGAATGCCCAACTCAACCAATCAACTCGACCCCCCCCCCCCTTCAGTGAAGTCCAAAAAAAAACTTAACATTTTAATGACACATGCCCATTTTCGCATTCCGGTACAGAACGGACATAAACACCATTTTGAACTTCACGTCTGAGAATGGGAAAATGACCCCGACCAACAAATCTCGCTTTACCCTTCATTATTACATGAAGTTCTTCCATCCCCTCTCTCTCTCTCTCTCGTGTCCCCATCATATCTTTCCCGCCAACCCCTTCTATCTTCATTCATCTGTTATTTCATCTCCTTGCTCACGCTCTCTCTCTTGGAAGTAAAAACCCCATCTTTGGAATAATAACTGGAATAAAAAAGTAAAAAAGACTTCTGGATCAACCTTGCTGGGTTTTTTTTTATTTTTTTTGTTTTTCTCAACATCATCTTTTTGTGTGTGTGTGTTGATTACAGCTCAAAAATAGTAATAAAAAAATAACGCGGTTGAAAAGGCATTTGGCGAGATCTTCGGCGAGATAACCACAGAGCTATTAGCAGGCCAACACACACACACACACACACACACACACAAGAATAATAATAAAGAAAAAAAGAGAGGAAGGTTCTATATTGTGTCTAAAAAGATTTGGGGTTTTGTGTTATTGTTAGAACTTTTTGTAATCGCTTTGTAATGGTAGGAGATGATGATGAATATTACTGGAAATTGAAGAAGGGGGAACAGGAATATAGCGTCGTGAAAGGATGTTTTAAAACATTATGTCTTAAAGCATTAAGTTTTATTGCGAAATTACCTCGGTTATGAGATAGATTTATGTGTTTGTGTCCACGCCCGCGGGGATGGGAATTCCACAAGATTAGTTAGGAATAGAATAGAAGTTACAGCAGTGAAGCACACTGTGCGAAGACGTATGTGGGATATATTAGTCTTTATCAATAGACATTATATATATATATATATATATATATATATATATATATATATTTATATATTTATACATATATATATACATATATATATACATATATATTTATATATATATATATATATATATATATATATATATATATATATATATATTTATATATTTATACATATATATATACATATATATATACATATATATTTATATATATATATATATATATATATATATATATATATTTATATATATATATATATATATATATATATATATATATATATATATATATATATATATATATATATATATATGTATATATATATATATATATATATATATATATGTATATATATATATATATATATATATATATGTATATATATATATATATATATATATATATATATATATATATATATATATATATATATATATATTTATTTATTTATTTATTTATTTATTTATATATTTATATATATATATTTATATATATTTATATATATTATATATTTATATATATATATATATATATATATATATATATATATATATATATATATATATATATATATATATATATATATATATACATATAATATATATATATGTGTGTGTGTAAGTAATTCTAAGAACGTAAACTATAATAAACAAGATTTAATTGAAAAGAAAGAATTAGAGGAAGAATTTAGGATTAATAAGATTTAATTGGGTTAAAATTAGGTAAATTAGCTTTAAACGGTATTTTACTATGAGAAATTCACTATTTATCAACACGGGAGTAAGCTTTCAATCTCGCGGTTTGAGAGAGTCCGTGGCCTCGTACCGGCGATTACATCAGAAATAGTACGGGCGGGAATCGTATGACTATGATATCACCCGATGACGCAACTGTCTTTTGCAATTTTCATATAGGTAGGACGCGTATGTCGTGCGGATTGAGATGATGATTGAAAATAGCGGCGCAACGGGCTGATTTGAATTTAATTAAAGTTAATAAAATGTTGGATGTAATTCAAATAGTCTTTCTTGTGTTCACGACTGCAATTAACTGTTAATTTGTAGATAAACGGTTACGCGGTGTAAGTACCGCGTCATCTATATATATAAAACAGTTCCGTAACGGACTGATTCATTCATTCACTGACTGACATACAACGCACAGACCAAACCGCTGGACCTAAAGGGCTGAAATTTTGCTTGGCGATTCTTCTAATAGTGTAGGGGTGCACTAAGAAAGATTTTTCAAAAATTCTTCTTAGATTTTTTTAAATTAAATTTTTAAGCTGCTTTTTAAACTTTTTTTTACGTTAGCATTTAAAATAATACATTGAGGGTTATAAAATTTATATCATGAGAAAGATCATAAAAATTCCTTCAAAATGAAATTTTTTTCAAATTTTTACCTCCATTTCCTGATTTTTGATGAATTTTTAAAGATTAATTTTTAGAATTTAATGTATTAAATGCCGATCACGTGATTTCTTTTTCTGGTACTTTCAATAAATTTATCGTCACGTGCGAAAAAAAAAAAAATAGACAAAAAAATAATTTTTTCTTGCTAATGCGGCAGACGATTGGACTTTATTTTGTCTATAAAAATATCCCTTACGATTTTTTTATAAATATGTTTTTTTTTACATCAATTGTATACATTGATCGTCGTATTTATTATAAATATATATATATTTATTTTTTTCGGAATTAATTGCATACATTGACCGTCGTATTTAATTTCAATGTACTCCGTAGCGAAGCGCGGGTTTTTAGCTAGTATATGTATATAAATATATATATTATTTGTCATACATTTTATATAACTATTTAATATACTTAATAACTTTATATATTACTTTTAGACTTCTTTAATATTACGTCTGTCCCAGGTCTACAGTTTCGTCGATCTTAAAAGAGATAAATCTAGACAGCTGAACTTCTAGCAGTGTACGTTTCTAGCAGTGTAAGTCTTGTTCAGAAATTTGAAAATAATTTTTTTAAAAATAAATTAGAAACTCGGAACTTCCGAAAACATTTGATAAAACAAATTTTTAAATTGTTTCACGGAATGTATTGGAGAAAAGGAATTTCAAACACGGAATTTTAGAATTCCTTTTCGGAACTTAGATATTATTTGATGGGAATTAATTTCAAACATGGAGGACATTTTTGGATCTTCCTTTTGGATATCTGAGAAAATTAAGTAAAGTCATAAGTGTCTGGGGGTCTTTGGAACTTACAAATTATAAGACTATTTCTTTTGCGAGTTTGGAACCTTTCAAAAAATTTATCCAAAATGATGAATAAATTCTAACTGTCTAATCTTTTATATCTTTCATATTTTTGAACTATTCGATAAAGACGCCTGCATGTTGGAGTGGTTAGTGTCGTGAGCATCCCCTCAGTGGAATTGGGTTCAAATACTGGGTAAGGCTTGGACGTTCAAGCTGGTGGAGCCTCGGTGATGATATGGGGTGTGTTCAGTTAACGTGATATGAGACCCTACGTCCCATATCATATTCAGTACGTCTAAAGACGACTCTCACATGTGTCGGACGGGTACATAAGCAACCCATCCGATCATCTGCACCCATTCATGTCCATTGTACATTCCGACGAATTGGGACAATTCCAACAGGATAATGCGACACCCCACACTTCGAGAGTTGCTACCGAGGGGCTCCACGATCACTCTTTTGACTTCATACACTTCCATTGGCCACCTAAATCCCCAGACATGAACATAGTTGAGCATATCTGGGATGCCCTGCAATGTGCTGTTCAGAAGAGATCTCCACTCCTTCGCACTCCTACGGATTTGTGGACTGCACTGGAGGATTCATGGCTTGAATTGCCTCCAGATTACCTTCAGACATTAATCGAGTCCATGCCACGTCGTGTTAAAGCAATTCTGCGTGCTCGTTTGGGCCCTGCACGACATGATGTGTACCAGTTTTTCAGTCTCTTCTGAATATATACAGTGGAATATCGATCGATCGTTTTCCCGTATGTATCGTTTTATTTCATCCAGTCCCAAATAAATGCCATAGAATACAAGCAAAAACAGACCGCATGGATCGTTCCTCGATCCACCGTTTTCCCGCCATTTTCGTTCAGAATATCGCAGCTTTACATTAATTTATCGGATCGATCGTTTTTTCATGATAACTGAACCTGAAATATAAATGTTTGGATTGAGCTAGAATGACACTCAAATTTAACAATGAGCAGAACATTTGAGATGCACCGTCTCGTATTCTTAATCTCTTGTGTTTAGCCTGGTTCCGCATAATCGTACCACTCCCATTATTTGTTCGACGTTGGTGTTCCTTAATTCTTCAGCCCCTGAGATATCCTATTTTCGGAAACTCATTCCAAATTCTTCGACTATTCAACATTTCTGTTCTTATCACAGTCAGCCGACTTCAGCGATTCCTGCTGCCCTCTGGCTTTTCTGTCGGCTTTGGAATGGAGGCGCTCTGGTGTTTGGTCTAGGGTGTGAGAAGTTTCTGATTGCTGCAGTCTACACTGGCCGATGGGGGTTTCATACGGAAGGCAGAACTTTCTGGTGGTCTTATGTCGGACCCCATCCAGTGCAATGGAATGGTTCTAGTTACAAACGATTCACGGCTGCCGCTTCTTTATACTCTCACACAATAACCGATAACCGAAAAGAATGCAATTTTCAACACAGAAAAAATATTGTTTACTAGTGGAGAGAAACCGCCCAAAAAAAATTAAGATTAAATACTTTTATTTGAATAAAAATGCCTGTGTATCTACGTGTACTTCTTTTTTTATTATTATTATCTTGGATTTCAGTACAACTTTGTAATTTTATCTTTAGTTACACTACATGTTTGTATGCAATTATGTATGTGAGTAAATATATTTTAGGGATATCACATTTTAAGGTATGTTAATACTTTTTTGTATGTTCCCGCATCTATCGTTTTCCGCATCCATCGTTTAGTTCAGTCAGTCCCTTCGAAAACGATAGATCGAGACTCCAC